>JAOCPS010374334.1:0-21885 GCA_025505425.1 Graphium colonna | reverse complement strand
GAAAATGGCGTTTGACATAAAAATAGAAAGAAAGATCCATTATTGGAGTTATTACAGGGCTCTTAGATAATACCGTCGTTACTTTTAAAACATTTCTGCTCCTAATGGTTGATGCAAATGGAAGTCACTGATTTTGATATTATTTTACATATATAAACGTGATCAAAATAAAAAAGATTGTGTAATTATGGTCGTTTCGTAATTTTGTCACTAGATTTATATAAATAGTTATGTAATAGAGTTGTTTTTATATTGAATAACGAAGTGATTGATTAATTTCGATTGAATGGTTTAACGAAGAGGCATCGTAAGCCAAACGTGTCTGTAATTTGCAACTACATTTTAAAACCTAAATATTTAGATTTAATATTTAAAAGAAAAATAGGAAATTTAATTGTTTCAGTAATTAATATTATTTTAAATTAAAAGTGGCATTAACATGACAGGAGCTAACAACATTTTACTACGATATGAGAGTTATGTCATACAAAGATCACATTACATCTTTCATAGCTTTTCATGCACTTGTACGGCCGTACTCGCCCGGGGAAGTACCACAGTCCTTTATAAAGTCAGCATAAAATAAAGTGATCAGAAAGATTTTTGGAAATGCAGATGGCAATGTCTAATCTTTTCTTTTTCCCATTACTTTTCCCTCCAAATCCTTAATCACAACCCATCCTATTCAATAATCCTTTTCTATTCAATTTCCCTGATTAACAACGCACGCGCTACTCTTGGATGTTGCATGTGTCTGTGGGCGACGAGATCGCTTACCATCAAGTAAACCGTCAGCTCGTTTCTCTTCCTGTCCATAAAAAATATTGAAACAGAACTACGTGCATAAAATAAAATAATTTAATCAATAGTAACCTATTCACAGAAAATCAAATGTTGCAATTAAAAACTTGGATTTTGTTTGAGAATAAAAAATGTACCTTTAACTTTTACAATACATAGTATGGCGAATCCCTAAAGGTTTTCCTAGCGGATTATAATAGCCATAAGCTGTTGCTGTATTTAAAAACTTTCCTTAAGCAAATATTACCAAAATTTTTGTAATTGAAAAGCCGTCCTGAAATAAAACTGAGTAAGGTTTAGTTGCACATATGAAATCTACTCTTTGAGCAGTTGTAGTAATTAAAAATTTAAATTGAAAAAATAATCAATGCGTGTTTCAAAACCATTAATTACAGACTAACAGGACAAGACTTAACAACAATATAAAACTACTTTTGAAAAAACCGATTTCAAAAACTAAAAAGTATAGAAAACCTTAATAAAAATTACATTTAATACACCTCCTAAGCAAACATAATACATAATTTTAAATAAATATTATTATTTGTATGTGTCACATATTGATAGGTTTGAATTCGGTGCCAAGCCAAATATAATAGTAGGTTCTCGTCGCGCATGTCGTCCGTAACAAAATAACCAAGCAGGTAGACTCGCGCGGGCAGACATCGTTGCCGGTCGGCTCAAAATACAGTAAAATTTTGACGTGTTCTAACCTGATTGCTAAGTTTGTAATTTGTCTTATGCACGGAGCTTAAAACATTAACGGTTTATTAAAATATGCTATTCTTTAATATAGGAATTTCATCACAGTTGTTAGGCTGTTTATAATATTAAGTTTAATTTTGTTTAACGCTAGACACCGACTTCAACGTTATTAATATGTAGCACATACAAATAATTGTATTTCATTAATATTAAATGTATAAAGTAAAACTATCGTTACTATATAACGATATGAAAAAGGCACAAATTTATACAAAAGCAGTAGATTTCCGATTCCACATTGAGACAAATAATGGAGCGGCCGGATATTGCCCGTCACTGTGGACAACTTAAAGAAGAATTTACTCTTTAACTGTTAAAAATCCTAATTCAGTAGAGAAAAAAATGGAAAGGTATTAGAATTATAGTAATTTTTAAATTGGTAAAATTTTAAACACACACACACACACACATAAATAAATAAGCCCTTTTTGTAATTTATAGCCAATAGTTACGTCTTATTATTCTTTTCAAGCAAGCAAATAAGCTTTTGAAGTTGTATAAATATATTTGCAATTATTAAAAGCTCCCTATTTGTAACATACGTGTTTAAGGAGGTACTCCACAATATCTTAGAACTCTTGCTGCACATATTAGTCTTTTGACCAGGAAAGTCTAGTAAAGTATAAAGGTATAAAAAAGCATAATTGGATAAAATAAAAATAATAACGAAACAAAAGATAAAAACCCTTCTTCTTCGTCGGGGAACACAGAATACAATTACTGCGACATGGGATTCTTGTGAATTTGTTTCAAAATACTCACTGTAAACAATAGATTTTGGCACTGAATTCAAACCTATCAATTACTATATATTCGTTACAAGTGTCAGTAGTTCGTTACTCCATTACTCTATGTAGCAAGAGCGTCGTTAAATTGGGTCAGGTATGAGAGGAACGAGTATAACTGTATCATTAACGCCTCCGAAAGTTTTGTTCCTGAGGGATTTCCTTCAAGCTTCCGCAATCCGACGAACTGGCGCTAGGCGGACTGTTTCTGTTATTGTGTTCTGTTCTTCTTTAAAATTGTATGTTAAACAACCGATTTGAATTAAAACTTGGTCGGGACTCAAAGAATTATTTTCAGTAATATTTTGACTCCAGTGGATGATGACCTTGGAAAAATAATATAAAAAAGAAAATTGTGTCCTAATTACACTTTTCACATTTTTTTGTATTATAAAATTTGTTCAGGATTAAAAATAAATAAGCATCACAACCTTTAAAACAGTTTACAAAGTTACCACTGCGTTAATTCTGTGCTAGTAAAATTAAGAATCCTATGCCAGCGCTTTTTAATCTCGACTCTCCCAAGGTAACGCTTATATTCTTTCTGATTCCAAATGGTTTTATCTTGTTCACACTTTACTTTGTGGCCTACAAAATATTGCAATTTGGTAACTAGAGGGGATTAATGCACATGCACGAAATTTGCAGTATGCGGTAATTTATTAATAGGCTTTTGAATCCATATGTAATCATTCTTACTATGGATGTATTGCATTAAAATTTGCTTTAGAAAATAAGGAATGAAGACCGGAATATATAAAAGTAAATTCGAATGTTTAATTTTATTTATATGATAAGTTTTTAAAAAGTACTTAAATACGTTTAGATTCCGTCCAGCATTCCAATAACGCATCAAGTCGTCGTTCTTAATTGGAAAGCTAAAAGTTTTACAGATGATACTTTTCTATCTGCGTTTAACATTTAATGAAGTTATTTAGATATGTCGCCGTTTACAGCTTAGCCAATTAAATTAAAATATATAGTTGTTGCTTGAAACTAAATAAATTAAAACACACACTTTTTTACTGTATATAAATTTCAACATTTTTAACATCGTCAGAACTAACATTTTAAACTTCTAGACTCGTTCTGTTTTAGAGTGCGGCTTAATGTTTAGAAATATTTAATTTTGAAACGTAACCCTTAGGGCTAGTTTCGTGGAGGACTTTCGGTAAATTGATTTTCATCCTATGGTAATTTTAAATAAAAATAATAATATTATAAAAGAATAAGGTAAACAGTTTTTTTATTAATAAAAAAATAACATCATCTTATCGCCACTACTAAACGTAACATCTTCAACCATTAGTGGCCAACTTTGGGTACCTCCCGACCCCCAGGTATATGTTACTGGGCGACATGGTCCTTGGCGCGGCGGACTTATTTTTAAACTATATGGCTTCTTCACCTTCTAAATCAAAATATGTTTATTTACATAGGCGCTTGCGCGCTCTTGTGAAAAGTCAAGTTTTCCATAGAGATTCGTTCACGATAAGCTAAAACCAGCTCGGAAAGCAGATTTTAATGAGAAGAGCTGAAAAAGAACTCAGCAGTTGCTCTTTTAAAATGATGTTGGTTTACAATTTTGCGTATAAAATGATTAGCTCTTAAACCTACGCGAGTAACAACAGTACTATGACCACACAGTTGTGTTATTAAAGTATTCAGCAATGCTATAATAAGCTTTACTAAAAGAGTATTTTTAATTTTAAATTTGATTTTTATTAAAAGATAAGCTTAATATTTTTGTGGAATTCTATTATAGATGGGCACAAAGCGTGCAGAGCATTGTCTACCTTCGAGAGACAATAGGTGAGGATTCCACTGAAGATTTGAGTCGATTGTAATTTCCAGACATGTCGTAGAATCCGAAGATTTTAAGAGTTCATTATTTAATACTAAATTGATTTTCTACTTTCGTACATTAGGCTTTCCCTTACCCGAAGTCCAAAGTTAATACATTTAGTTTTTTTGCTTTAAGCACTATGTTATTAACCGTAAAGCAGTGAAATATACGCGACAGTACACTATTCACTTTGTCATAATTTGTTGTATTCACTTTAAAAATATATGAAATAGCATAAGCGAATAATACAATATCGCATTACTCTTTTACATAAAAAGGGAGATCATTTATGTAAATTAAAAATAGAAATGGGCCTAAAATAGTTCCCTGCGGAATACCCATTCTCAGAAGAGAATCCGAAGAATTAATATCATTTATGTTGACTATTTGAGTCCTATTACTAAGATAGGAAGCGAATTCCATAATGTTTGAGCTTAAGTAGGAGAATGTCCTATTTTACATATTCGAAAACCTTCTATATATAACAAAACCACCAATTGCATTTTGATTTTTCCCATGCATTATATGTATGTTTAAGAAGTGCGACTCTGGCATTGATTGTAAACCCCCTTTTGTAAATCCATACTGCTCATTGTGAAAAATATTATTTACGTTAATATGTGCTATTAGTTAATTTAATAGTGGCTTTTCAAGAATTTTACTTAAAGATGGCAGTATGGATATAGGCCTGTAGTTGCCGGGATTAGTTTTATCACCACTTTTGAAGAAAGGCACTATCATAATTAATATCATTAGATCAGGAAAAGTTGGGAAATGTATGGCATTATTGTTTCTACTTATTTAACTGTCATTCCCCATAAGTCACAAGTATTTTTTATTTTTAAACTTTTAAATATTTTCCTGACGTCATTTGCAGTTACATAATTCAACTTAAATTGGTGATCACAATAGCTTGTTTTATTCACTAATATGTTAAATGCATCTATCGAAGATGATTTTAATGTGGCTGTAACCTTTATTGGAATGTCTGAAAAATAATGCTCAAAGCTATAAGCAACATTTTTACTTGATGTTAATTGAACGTTTTCTAATAGTATACGAGTTATGATATCCCACGTAGTTTTTATTTAATTATTTAAATTTGAAACTTATTTCTAATATGAATTGCCTTATCCTGTATAAAGAACTTTTTAAATATTAAAAAAAACTTATAATCGATTATGGAACACTGGGTTCCACTGCCTCCTATTATATAATTCATAAATCGTTTCCTTACTTTTACGTGCAACTATATGGTTGCCCAGTTACGAAATTGTTATCTCGAACTTCTTTTAATTTTACGGATTTTAAAAACATCATTATAAGAATTTAAACTATTAAAGAAAAAGACGGATAAATCAGGTATAGATAGTGGCATAGACGTGGACACTGATTGGCCTAGTGAATCTGACACAGTGATGGAAGGACGCGTGGATCGGAGACGGTTATCAAAAATCAATCATGCGCTCAAGGATGCACTCTTAAAATTTTTCGGGATGTCCGCAAGCACCTGAGAAAAGACGGAGATAAGGACGAGCAGCCAGCACCGAAGGTGTGAGCTGAAAAAACGAAAGAGGCTGAAATTTGTTCCCAATCTTAGGGAGAAGCATACGCGCGTGGTTTCTAAAGTGCTCAAACGTACAAAGAGACCAGTCTGCTAGGAGAAATAAAGAGTCAACTACTTTCCCTCAGGACGACGAGCGCGGAGGTCCTTATAAGCTAATGGCTACGATTGCTGCTGCATCATGCGCCGTAAAAGAATTACAAGTTGAACAACAGGTGGCAAAGGCAGTACGCAAGGTACGTGAACCAGCCTAACGTGGGCTACGTTACTGACGAAGACAATCAGTCTCCTCTAGTTTGTGACTTGCAAGAACAGGTATTTGACGAACTGGACGTGATTACGAATAAAGCCACTAAATCTTCAAAATTGAAAAGCACCTTCGTAGAAGCTTTAACAGATGCTGCGGAAGCGACAAAGGATTTAGTGGAAGCTTTATCGAAATTTTCGGTTTCAGCGGAAACGAAGGAATTGTCAGCAGACAATTAGCGACTCAAAGCAGAGGTTTTAGAGCTGCGTAGGGAGTTAACTGCTCTGCGAATAAAAATAAGAAAATCGCAGGTGATCCCAAAAAAAAAACAATGCCCCGCCACTAGACGTAGATCTCATACGACGCCCCGTTATAAAGGTAGTGGGAAATTTGGGTTATACCTATCTTGAAAGCCTAGAAGGCAGATTCCTTTTCGGGGTGCTAGTTGATTAGCACCTGACCGACCGCCAGAACCGACTACACCAAGGATTTCTAAAACTTCAACGGTGAGAACCATTATGAGAAGTAAAAAGCAGGTGATTTCACCTTTAAGAGAGATCCAACGGCACCTAATACCCAGCAAGTGAAGAGGAACAGAAGGAAAAAAGGCGGTGAGGGCTTGATACTCACAGCTGTAAATCGAGTTAAGTAAGATCAACGCTTTCTGTGATTCCTGGGCTTTCGTCCAAATAGACCCTGGTTACGGGGCGTAAACGGGCCAAAACAAACAACACAAGAGCAGAAGCTGTAGTCGTAAAGCCAGAGGCCAATAATTACCTTAGCTTTGACTCCCCCGCTCGTTTGCTGTTGTTATTAAATTGCTATATGAAGCAGTAGAAAAGTTGGCCACTTATGCAGGGATTCTCAAAGAAGCTAAGAAGGCTTTGGACTTCTGGGGCGTAGGGCTACGCACCGTTTGCTTCCATACGATCGTCACAGGGGCAAATATTTTGAAACTACCGGGGGTTAATAGCAAAGAAAAGGCAGATAAATTTGCGCAGAGCTGCGCATATCTGGCCTGGACGACACTGCGGACAACCAGGAGGTTGCTGAGACTGCTGCAAAACACGGAGAATGCCTGGTAACTTCCGTCAAGGTGGCAGTTATACAACGCGATAGATCTGGTCTGGGTACAGTTATTGTAAACTGCCCAGTAAGCGCCGCCTTACCAAGGTTGACGGCTGACCGTATTCTCATCAGTTGGCCGTAGGTACGGCCAAAGTTGATGCATTGACGGCCCTTACGTTACTTCTGGTGCATGGAAGTCGGTCATGTTGGTGAAATATAAACTACAGGTGTTCATCGCAGTCGTACGTACCTTCGCTGGTCAGTTGGGCCACAAGTTATCCCAATGCTAGCCAGCGCCGCGTTGCTTGGTATGTGCCTTATTGGGCAAACCAGTCAAGATCTAAGTTAGAAAAAACGGACACGGGAGAAAGGCGCCCCTGGGTACAGTGCTCAGCAAACCCAGCTACTCCTTTGGCTATAATATAAATGGCAACGATAACTTTCTTGCAGGGAAACCTACAGTAGTGCGCTCGTGCTCAGGGTCTAATGCTTAGGTCATGGCGCAGTGAATGATTCAGGTGGCTGTAGTTTCGGAACCTCTTAGTGACAACTGATTTTGAAGTCCCAAAATGAAGCCCGGCAACGGTAGTCTGAAGGACTCTATCGGGTTGTCTTCCTTTGAGCAACGTTAGAAGAGGTCCGGGCTTCACAGCAGCTCTGTTTGGGGAAATTATGGCTACCTTTTTTTTTTAACGTGGGAAAAATCCTTTATGGATTCCCCGCCACCATGTGAATTAGCAGCAGGGGTATGTGTAGATCCCCGGCCAGAATAGGGTTACCCATTAAAAAATCCACGCTGCACCTTCGTTTGCGCTACACCGGGAACACGGGAACACGGTACGCAATCTTCCGCGAACGCCGGCGCGGCTTTAGCCCTTTCAGGCCTCTTCCCGTAAGGTGTTAGGGCATCCAGTTCAGCCATATGGTGCTGTTCTGGCGCAACAGATACAGCACTTCTCTCAAGCTCTCTACGGGGTGGTAGCTATTCCCACGTCTACCACCCCAGTGCTTGATATCAGGGGAGAATGTTGCACATGTAGGCCAGCCTCCTGCGCCCTGGTCTCTGCCTGCAGATTTCCAGGGTAGTATTTGCCTCCCTAGCATTTGCTACCTAGACCAAATGGGGTCATTAATTCGACAGTTTAATCCCTACCCTGTTCAATTGTTTATGTGACACTCTTAAGCCCTGTTATACCACGTAGTGTTCGAGGCTGATTACCAGCATATCCAGTTCAATCTCCTCGGCACATCAGATGCTTTAACAAGGTGGCAGCTTGGAAGCCTAGACCGTGAGCGACTGAAGGAGGCGGCGATCATTCAGTTCTGGGTATCTGACTGGTTACCTGTTTTTGTCCTCGTTCAGGAACCTACCTCCAAAGCGACAGGTGTACTGGTGGTCAGCGGAGCTCACCCAAAAGAGCAGGGCATGCGTTGTGGCATAATGCCATGCTGTTGAAGAAGACAGTGCAAGAACGCTGACTTTGAAGCAGCGTTGTAAGCCTCCTTCAGAGTGGCAAATTTGCAAGAAAGGAGTTCATGGCTGCACTTGATCACGATCCTTGGAGACAGCCGTACAGGATGGTTATGAACAAATCATGTCGCTTACGTGGATTTTGCAGCTATAACTTGTATCGGCAATCACCCCGGCTTTATTCCCACAGCGGAAGGACCACCTATCACCTACTACGGCCCCTCAAGTTACATAAAAAGCCGACCCAGGCTTATAGGCACCATTGTTACCCCGGAGGGAGCTCAATGCGGCCATCATAAAGATAGAGTCCTAAAGAACTGCTCCGGTTCCCGATGGTATCTCGGAACGTGCATTAGCGCTAGCCCTAGAGGAAGCTCTAGAGCGTAGGCTGAGGGCCATGGCTCAGGCTCAAATCCCACTAAAGTGGAAGATAGGCAAACTCGTCCTCACTCTAAATGAAGGGCGACCTGTGGACTCCCTGTTCGCCTACCGGCTGACCGGCTACCGGTGTATCGTGATCGCCGGCAGCATCGTTGAGCCCTTGGAGCACGTCGGCTCATGCCTGGCGGTCTGACCGAAGTTTATAGTTAATATTTGCAATTTGTAGTCTTAGCCTAAATTATATATTTATCTTATTTAGGCTTTATGCACAAATCATTCCAAGATATTATTTTTCCGACCTTATGTTTTCGTTTATAAAATTTTAATTGCATGTGATTACTTAATATTTTTATTATTTTACATGGTTTCTATTAACATTTTTAATAAATCGTTAATCTCTGCAGTTACTTTGTGTCAGCATAAAAACGTACAAACAATTTTTTAATAACAAATATGTTCACGGTGAGTTTTTTAAAGGGAACAAATGTAAATATTTTTTGTGTACCATATACAACGTTTTTTATTATGCCTTTGGCTTCTGTTTGTCTCCAATAAAGTAAATTATTTTTTTTCCGAATGTCATTAACATGTGGTATATGGTACCATATGTATGGTATATACATATGGTAATGGTAGGCATTTTGTAATAAGTCAAATGTATGAATATAAATTAAAATTATATAATTACAAAATATGCACTTCTTTAATACATTTAAATGAATTGAATTGAATTTGTTACTTTATAATTGAGAAAAGCACGATGTGAATTGCAGTTTAAAATTTGTACGAATGTGTACATGAATTAGCATAGATTATGAATTTGCTAGACATTGAAAACTTTGAAGGTGTTATCTTAAAGTACAAAGATTGATTAAGTGTTTGTACAAATTCAATTACTTCATTGAATTTTAGTAAAATATTTCAAGTTAATGATTAATGGACAAAAGAGAAGATCCGAATAATGCGACTTTTTACATGAAATCTAAAATTTGCAATCCTTTATAAATAAGTTCCAATAAGCTAGACAGACCTCATTAGATCGTTCACTTAATCCAGCATAAATGTCAACTCTCATTCCGCTAAAAAAATGGAGCTGCTTGGCGTCGTATCACTAAAAATGCAATCGCGCTAGATTAAACTAAAACATGACCACGACCACTTTGCCAAGAGTTAACGAATTTAAGAGAGAGATAAATATGTTATTTCGTTTAACTATTTCCAAATAATTTAAAAACATGTTTCAACGTAATAATGAGATGTAAATAATTGATAAATATTGTAAACATATAACACACTTACTATTTACTTTCATCAAGAGGTGGAATCTATCTGACATCGTATTTTCATTTGTGATTATATATAATTTGTCATTTATCAAATAGAAACCCAAACCTCCTTTATCGGCGTCGTTATTTACTCCACGCACCACGCAGTCGAAACCTCACTTAACGGCTGATCTTAACCGGTCGATTAACGATAATTACATTTGCACGAGCCTATTAAACATTTTTGACTGTATCGCCCGCGTGGGGCGTAGCACTGGCCATGGTGCGCTCGATGGTAGCGATCGCGCCATGGGCGGACCGCCGCGTCTCGGGAGCGCGGACGCCAATTAACGGCGATCGCAAGGCGAGCGGCAATTAGCCGCGGCACGGCTCTATTGCGATGCATCTCACTAAGGCAGGTAGCAGGTTCGATTCCACCATTGCTTGTCAATGACATTGAGATGTCGATGATGCTTTGAGCTATATTCTTTTGCATTTGGTTTTAAAAGTTGCTTTGACGTAGAGTAGTGTGGGCCAACTGAAAAATCGCGTTTGGTCGGGTTTATTTTATATTACATGATATGGTTTAACAACAATATCTACTTATAATGCTCAGGACTCTGAATCGCTTATATGGGGTTTGTGTATAGTACAATTCTAAACACATGGGAGTTTTGAATAAGAAAAGAATAGCCCAGACACTAGTTTCCAATCTCCCTACCTCTATCCTCCGAAATGTACCTATACACATTTCTAAAAAGTTACATTTCAAAACTAGCATTCAGCAAACAGATAAATATGAATTTTACTCTCATAATATGAGTGTGTGGAAATAACATAACGTAATGGTATGACAACAAGCAAACAGTTTCAACTAGGCATGGGCCATTTTAGCGATTTTTCACTTGCTATCGGTTATATTACGTTTTTATTGTAGGCAACGATAACGTTATATAACCGATAGCAAGCGAAAAAACAGTGAAACGGCTCAAGCCTAGTTCAACCTTCAAGTATACCAATGTTGATGTGTGGGCGTCTTTAAGGCAGACATGGGCCGTTTCACTGTTTTTGCCTACTTTAAGGGAGATACTTAATTGTGAACGAAGTACACCCGTGCACGTATTATACGTGTAACTCTCGTTAAAGTTGAGGCACTCGTACGGTAATATGCAGTTGATACGTAGAGACGGAGGAATTTTGATGTAACAACGATCGTGATTGGGCAAAACCAAACAGTATGAATGAGAAAAAGACAAAAAAGAACATTGCGTAGGTCTCGGTTCTGTCACTTTCTGTTTTGTAAAATAATAAAAATCAATATTGGACATGAGTTATTTCTCATATCCACTCAACAGAAGCAGAAGTCACATTTTACGAATTCCTTTCAAAATGTTATTCGGAAAGGGCGAAAGATTGAGAATCAAAACAAGCATCCCATTTCTGACATTAATTGAGCAATACTGTACGTTTATTTTAGTTTCCACTGGCAATAATATAGCGGTAAAATTTCATTTCTATATACAACGTTTTAAAAGTACTAAGCGAAATAAATAAATAGTTCTCTTTTGCATTGATAATATTAGTAACTCGACTCAGAAAAGACAAGAACATTTTTTTTCATTCATGTTCAAACGAAAAAGTACATAAATAGTAGGAATTTGCGCGCATTTTTATTCTCCTTATCAGACTGATAAGGAGAATAAAAATGCACGCATTTTGGACACTTTTTTTTCGATTCTAGTTCCGCGATCTCTACTTAATTCTTGCCATACAACATTAGCAACTGGATGTATACATCAAACGAAGAGAATGAACATTACTGTGAATACACAATGGAATGTTCCCGAAGCACTTACAAAGAATCATAACTTGAGCGACTCCGAAAGCTGCATTGTATCAAGGGAGCCCGCGACAATGAAAGAATAAAAAGGTCGCGTGCTTCAAATTTCGGCCTTATAGAATATCTTTACTTGTCTTCTTACAATGTTTTAAGCCAACATAGCTTCAAGGGGTTTCTTCCTACCTTACGTACCTATGCAGCCTGATTATTAAAGAGATTAAGTAGGTTTTGAAATGTTACGATTTGCAATCGAGACACATTCGATACACTATTTGATCTTTGTCTACTTTCGTCTTTCACTTACTTCGAAACTCAGTAAAACGTATTCGATCAATAATAACACGACAAAGGAATGAAGTTAGAAGTAGCAGATGCTACTTTGCTTCCGCTACTTCTAAATTTAAAATGTGTTAATACTCAATTTCCTGAATAGCCTGAACCAGAGAATTCCAAAATTGACTGGATCGGGTAAACCACGTTGCAGTCGTTATATTTGCTACCGCAAATAAAGAGCTAGGGCTACTAGTTTTTGATATTGTCGTGTTTATTTTTATTTATTTATTATTTCCTTTCCGGCATTTATCGCTTTCATAGTTGATATGATTGTATAGTGTTTGCAAAGCTAACTTAGCACACACCGAGGAACTTCAGACGTTACGTAAATCACCCATAAAGTTACGATTCTTTGAATCGATGTTTTTATTTCCTTTAATTGAGATATTAAGTGGTAGGAAGTATCGAACTGGAATAATTCTGCGTTGCAGTAGTTATAGAGCCCATTTAGTAGGGATTCAACTCCAACAATAATGGGACTATAGGTCTGGTTAGCGTATTGTTTATCCAGACGATTTTTCGATACATTATAGCTAAGAAATCAACATACAATATTGACGCGCAATAAAGATGGCGTGTTGGATTCTTGAGGCGACTGAACGCTTTACGTTTACTACGTAGATATACTAAATTTAATCGGTTACTTTATGGTATTGATTTTCATTTTACTCAACACATTTTTAAGCTATTCAGCTCTTATGCTATTCAGCTCTTATGCTATTCAGCTCTCCTAATTAACTCATCGTAGCGAGGTTTATTTTTTATAGATTTTGCCTTCTCTCTTATACAATGAATACAGCGGCATGATAGATGACATTAATGGATGATTCACCTGGCATTAAGAGATGACGTTACCCATGGACACCATTGACAACAGTATATAAAAATATTATTTGGTTAATGCTTTAGTGCCTTCCCATTTCCAAGCTCGTCAATATTGACTAAAAATTATTTTCTCTCCCCTAAAAGTAACTTGAATCGCCTATCTATCGATAAATTATTGAAAATATCATTAGGGAAGATAAAATACTGTACCTATGGGATTTTCAATCTTTTAAATAATTGTATATTTAATAGTAGTGCTTTTGTAATATAGAATTAGCTGTATGGAAACGATTTAGCGGGATTTTTCGAACAGAAAAGACATCAAACTTAAAATCTAATTAAATGTTAAAATATTTATAATCTACATTAATTTACTATAGCTATAAATATTATAACTGATTTATCGGAAAAAGATTGTATCCCCTATATATTAATTTATAACTTAGAAATGAAATCATTAATCCAAAATGACATTTGGTCTCATTACAGCTCCAATGACTTTTCAATTTTTCTGTTTTTAAAACTTGGATTTAGGTAGCAATGGTCATTCTATATTAGGTAAATGTGAATTTCTGTTTTATTGGAAGTTAAATAGGAAAAATCTTTAAAATTTTGAATCTACCTAATAGAATATTGAGCAGAAATCTAGTCATTTATCGTTAAAGGTCTCATTTCTCTTCCAATTTTTTGATACTGCATCTCGTGTAAACCATCCAAACTATATTTCTATTAGGAGTACACAACACACGAAAAAAGAAAATTGTCCCAAATTTTCTAAAAGATTATTATGATGCCAACACAAAATAGCCCTGTATTATTTTACTTTTATTATTGTTTGATTTATTTTGCCCTACATATATGTATCAGACCGCGGGTTTATCTACATCGTATTGCGACCATAAGTAACATCTACACACATATTTTCACTACATAAGAACATACAAACTTTAATATTTCATAAATATCTACTATCTACATATAACACTTATATACAATACGATAAAATTCTACCCACAATTTAGATGTGTTTCAATGTTAAGATCTATGTATTATTTATGGTAAGTTGAACTTTTAAGCATCCTTACATATAGACGAGAATGAACTTTTGAAGCGTTTTTTTTTTCGTATTTCTCGTCCGTTTGTTCGGTTGATATATGTATGTTATGAAGGTGGATTATGTTTTGTCAATCTGGGCATAGCATATAAATGTTCGCCGTCCGCGGATTGTAGGAACAACCTCTGTATGTTCGCGTCTAGATATAAGGTAGGATTTGCAGCGGAGGGAATGACGTCACGCCTTGCAACGTCATGATGTCATCACCAGCTCTCTCGCCCTAAGCTACTTTTGTAACGATGCGCGACTGTACGGGCGATGGGACAGTAGAATTCTTAAAAAATATAGTATTTTCGCGATGGGACTCCAAAATTCGTTCAGATATTAAACAGTTTTTGATCAGTATAAATAGCTTAAAATGAATCTGTTACTAAAAAACCGTCTCCGAAAATATATTTATCGAATGCCTATGCCCAATCTAGACTAATAATATGAAACTAAAGAGATTGTTCGTTCGTTTGTTTGATTGAACGCGCTAATCTCAAGAAATACTGCTCTGAATTGAGAAAAATATTTTTGTGTTGGAAAGCCATTAAAAGTGATTAAAGAACGCTTTGGTCTATATCACATGATTGAGTGTTAACATCTAGAACATTAATAATTTTGTTAAATGACAGTATATTAGCCTACACTCTCTTACACAAAGAAATAAAGTGTAAATAATTATATTGACCGATTTTCCATGATATTTGATTATTGATATTTCCCTTTCCCAATTTTACAGTAATTTTTTTCAGAAATGTTGTATCGGATAGTAATTCGATCACGGTGTATTGCGCGAACCCTTAGCAAATGAACTATATCGATTAATTGAATATGTGATAGAACAGGCATTCGAATTTAGAATTTTTAAAGAGCCGTACGCTAGTGGGGTACAGTCGAATACGTCATTGGGCGCCACGTGTGATATGATTTTGAAGAATCAACAAGTTGTTATTTAATACGATAGTACAGTCGCGTTCATTAAAGTTTCGCGAGATCCGACCTCACCACCTGGATTAAAGATAAATATTTTAAGTTGGGCACAATCTCGTCTCATATGGGGGATAGTAAAGTTTTACACGTTGAATTTAGCGAGGTACTTTTATGTATGAAACATTATAGTCACAGTGTTACAATACAGTCCGGTACAGTCGCGCTTCGTGCGGAGCACAGTAGCACCTTCTGCGGTAGTAAAGTCGGGCATAATCCCGCCTCACATGTGGGTACAGTCGGGCACCTATCAGGTTTAATAAAGGGGTACAAGAAAGTGGAGTCGCGCTTCGTGCGATCTAAAGTAGCACTTTGTGCGGTGGTAAAGTTGGGCACAATCGCGCCACAAGTGCCGGTATAGTCGGGCACAAGTCAAGTACCCGTAGGTTAAATGAAAAGGGTACAAGAGAGTAGAGTTGGCTACAGTCGGGTACAAAGCGTAGCGGTGCAGGTGGCGAGCGTGGGCGCGGCGGGCGCCGAGCTGTGGGGCGCCGCGGTGCTGCCGTCGCTGCCGCTGCGCTACCACCAGGTACCGCCGCCATATAACGTCGGTTCGAATCGCTCAGACTACCGCAGGGATAGCTATGGTGCAAAATCATCTTTCAAAGCTTCAGGGTGAAGTAGAAATAAGCAGTGCTACAACTGCTTGCACTCGGGCTTGCTTCCCTTAGACTTTTGTTGCAACTGGATATCAACTAACCTCATTTTCCAGTTAACAATCGCTCGAACAATAACTCAACTAGCAAGCCTAGTTTAGCAAAATCAGTTGGTTCGAGAGAACCAATAAACTACATAATAAATGTTCACGTTCAATTTTGTCAATGGTCAACACTTGACAGGTGTTGGAGGATGATGCTAATGATGCTATTAAAATAGATAAGTCATTCAGTGAAATGAAGATGTCACCATATCTAGTCAAAAAATTTACTAACTTAACTAAATAATACAAAGCTATAGTAAAACGCACAACTTTACTGCCAAACAAAGCTTAATTAGAGCCAAGAAAATTCTTTTTCAAGTCAATTTTTAAGCAAAGGAAAATTAGCATTGGTACAGTTTACCGACACACAAAGTTTAAAAAGTATAACTGGAAGCAAGCCCGAATCAAACGATTTTCTTTATAATATGTCTGAGCGAGAGCGAATCCGAATGAGAGTTCATCTTGATCCTTCGAACGTGGTGATGATTTGGAGTCGACACAAAGAAACCAGCGTGTGTCCTAACTTTTGTTTAATACAATTTAGTTCGTTGATTCTGTTGAAGAACTTCAAATCAAACTCTTATAGTACAATTTCGGTCAAAAAGTCATATTTTATTTCGATGCCAACACACGCTGGATATTTTTATGTCGTCGAATAACTCGGCGCTTGATTTCGTCTGTCCGCTCTGATGGAGCACTTTCGTGCACTCTCTATGTTGAAATTGGAATGCTACGTAAAATGGTTCACCAGTAATTAATCTTGTGGTTTGCTGGCCGTGCGGCTCACTCACACTTGGTCCCGATTGGGGCCGATCGCCTCTGACGCGAACTCACAATTTTACGACGGTCATATATTGTATACTTCGAAATCAAATTATGAAATTGTAAGAGATTGGCAACCCGTTAAAAAAATAATTGAATAATCACAAACGGTGTTGCCTTCAAAAATAGAAATGACGGATAAAGTGGCAGTACTTTGAAATTTCAAATTTGCATGACGAATGAAAATTCAAGTGTCCATTGGAAAGTCGTTGAATGTGAGCGTCGCGCTGGAACACCGATTCGGCTTCTGTTCTCGTCCAATTTAGCTTCAGGTGTTTGGTGCGTGCTTAGTTCATTTGTTACCAGTGGTTGCCTTGAAGTCTAGAACTCTTACTTGCGCTGAACAATTGCTGTACTATTGTTTAAACCGAACGTCACAATTGCGTCGGTAATCGGTGCGCCATCGGCCCAGTCTAAATCTGAATTGATATTTCAACTTTCAATCAAAAATTTTGGTCCCTTAAAAAATATAATCAAAATTCCAGTTTAGATATAGAAACCGATGCCTCACTGATCACACGTCAAGCCGTCTTCCGCGGCCTTGACCGACCGTAGATGCACCTTGGAAACTTAAAATATCTCACCTGTGAACGAAATCTTAGATCTTGCGATCCCGGCTCCTCCCCACTTCATTCCGATGCGAGAGTTGGCTTTCACTATCCTCTTGTTTGTTTTTTTTTTATTTCTCTTAGGCGTATCCTTGGTGGTATTTGTTATGAACTGTAGTGTTCGACGCTTCACCAGTCGGCTGCGACGCTGCGGCACCTTACCCGTCCAACACTCGTCTGTCACTCGCGCTTCTGTTTATAACTTCATTAGCAATATCTGCAGACATAGGCTAACCGTATTTGTTTATTACTTCAATGGTTGCGTTGTGCGATGCATGCGAACGAAATCACAGAACTACTTTTTTATAAATATCAATTTGGAGAGACTTCATCTAGCCCTATTGCCTTTGTACTGGTGATTTGTTTGCATGCGTCTACCATCGTCGGCGGTCAGTGGCGACTGTCGGGAACTAGCTCGTTACATACGTGGATATGCATGCCCAGATTTTATACCTTGCGTTGTAATGTAACTCGGCGATGAGGTTTTTTTATAGAATTAATCTTTTTTAACAATGTATGTATGTCGCTTGTATCATGTCAGCTTGCGGTGGGCCGCCGCGGTAGTTGTACGATTAGCATCCAAAGCTCGTTCACGATAAAAGGACTGTTTTACAATGTACCGGACGCTGCTCGAATTGTTCTCGCAAGAAAGGTTTTCATTTTTAAATTACTCGGACCAAAGAAAACTATTGGACAAGCTTCTCTTAAGAATTTGCAATCGGAGATAATTTTCAACTTAATGCACGGGGTCTTGTGTCAATGTGACAATATATGAGTATAATAACAATTTTTTTATAAATTATATTTTCGAGTGGGTCTTGTATAGTAACTACTTGAATCTTTTTAGGTTACAGTTTACCTTTATTGCTTTTTAACTTTGTTTTCACAACAAGCAAAGTTAATTTTTTCTAGTAATTGAAATGTGGGGTAATTAATAAACTGTTGATTTAGCGCAACAATATTTACTATTCATCACTTTCTACTGTCATTTATATAAGTTGAATTGTGACCTTGTGCACCGGTACTTTATTTTTGAAAGTTGAGCATTAATCCGATACAACGATTTCATTGATTCAAACGTTATAAAAATTAACTTGCTCGGAATCGACCGCCTCTTCATTCGAGCACCGTCCGTATCAAGAATGTATTGCGCATAGCGCGAGGGAGCGGGCTCACTAATATTTCTTAAAATGTTATTTGTTACGGTTTTCCGGCCGCTTGCTTGAGCACTTCTTATCAGAATCGTTGATGACTAAACTCTGCAATGGATTTATACTCGGATCTAGTGATCGGAGTAAATTCGGGCTCTTGTAAGTGCCGATGGTTGAATAAGTGCGTGCTCAGCGCGTATCGCGGGAGGCCTTTTCGACCCACAACACCAACCTTACAATTAGTACGATATGACCTCAGATACACCTCCGCTATTTACGAGCACCTGTTATGTTAGTTATTTTATATTAAGCTTGGCTCGTGTGATTGGCACAGAAGCCTCCGGCGCACTGCGAACTCTACTAACACGCATTCTGTTTATTGAACTAATGGTTCTAGTAGTTCGCAATGCGCTCGGAATGAGGACTTGAAGCCAGGCGTGGATTTGTGTCACAAGCGGCTATACTAGACGCAGTGTGTATTAGCGGGGTGGCGGTAGGCTGCATAGAATCGTGTGCATCACAGTGATACCTCTATTTATATATTTACATCTATTACCTTATTGTTATGTGTTAAACATAGACACGATCTGCACGTGCTTGACATAGGTGATTAACCTACACACTGCAGAAGTAGCACGACTGCAGTTTGACAATCCACTGAGGGTAGTGTTACCCTATCAGGCGAACTTGGGCTATACTGTTCATTTATCGTTTTCTTTTCACACTTCCAACAGACTCTTCGCATTCTCTTAGCCTTTGATAAAGCGACACATGAGACACCGCATTCGCCGCATGTTAAACAACCTTATTCCTGTACATAAATATCTATTCATTTCCCACCTGAATTGGAAACCCTCCTCCATACCGACTAACACACTTAACTTTACATAGTCCGCTGAACTTATACATAGAGCATGTATATTATATACTCCCACGTTCATAGCGTCCGTGTGAACGCGTTGCTTTCAAGTTTGAGCCACATCTTATAGCTGGTAGAGCTGAACATCGTACAGTTCCTTGCTACACTTATCAGGCTTGACCAGGGTGTTACCATCAATACACATAAAAGGTTAGCGTAAAATAAAGTATGATTTGGTGCCCTTTCCATTTTCAATCTTAAATGTCTCTCACGTAATGAGCTATTTTATTTAAAACTGATGACGCCTACACAACTCTTCAAATGTTGCGGGTGTCCATATCCAGCGATCTCTTGACGGTAGGTGGACTGTCTGATCATTTGCCAACCTTTGTCTATAAAAATAATACATGTCTGTGCAATTGTAGGCCAAGTCGGCTTTTCTTTTTTCTCTTTTATTTCACTTCTGATATCAATCTTATAAAATTTATCTATATTCACCTCTCTACCACACGACTTGTTTATTTAAAAGGTTAACAAATCTACGACCATATAAGGTATCAGGAAAGTATATATAATATGTATAGCTGTATTTTATTTAACCACATGCAAAACAAACTCCTAGAAAATGCCGTCGGCCTCACATCAAATCCCTTAGATTCAATCCGCTAGCAGCTGCTGGACGAATTTTCTGAATGTACTTTGCTGTTGCTTCCATTAGATCTTGGCTGATTCCTTGAGCTCTTTTGAGTTGGTCGTGGATGACAACTTTTTTCTTTTTCATATTTATCACACGAGCGTATCCATTTGGGTCCCTACTGTGGACACGTGGCCTGTGAATTTTGTTATCTCCATATACTTTAGCATATGATATTTAGACAATTCTCTATCAATTCACACACAGTTATAATCCACAATGCATAGGTCCTCTATCCAGCCTTATTTATCTATTATAAATATATGTGTATCTGATATGTTTACCCCTTTTCGTCTTGAATGCCGCTATAGTGTCCGTTTTTTTTGTCTCCATATTTAGGTTTGAGCTATACTTTGTATGTATTTCGATATGTAATGCATATATACGTTTAATTTATCGCTTCACAATATATTTTATTTACTTAACGGGTGATTGTTCCTAGATATAGTTTTTTTTTATTCGTCTTGGACTTAAACGCTGCTGCAAAATTTAACACTACGCAAGCAATAGATACTTTTTTTTCTTTCATTCTAATATAAACGCTAAGTTACTTCCTTTACCACAAATAGACGGAAATGTTGAATGCTTCAAATAACTGTTTGTACAAAGGCGCCAACAATGCTAATTTTGTGTTTTGGTACAGGGTGTTTGTAAAGGAATCATGTGATTTTTTTTTCTTTGCTTTCGAAGATTGAACACAATGTCGACGTATCACATTAACCAGGGTGAATGGAATGCGTAATCCAGTTTTGTCTTTGTAGCGTACACGTTGTGTTCAATCTATTTGAAATATGTTTTCCACTTGCGACGAGGGCGACACTACCGCGTTAATCAATAAATAAAAGGCTTGAGATTAACATCTTTATTGTACGACCGCATCAAAAAACAAAGACTTGTTATTTTATTTAACTCTTTAATCGATTTTGATAAATACCACCTAAATTCTGTTTCTGACCGTGTAACTAAAAAATCGTTTGATCGCGATACCGTACATTGCTCTAAAAGGATTTTTTTCCTTCGGGCGTGACTTAATTCCATTTCGATACTACCTGAATTATTCACATAATGGGCAAAACGGTCTATCTAGTAAAGCCAGAACGACGGACCAACTGTCGAGCCAGAAAATCGGCAACTTGGTCACTCGGATAAATTTCTTGGGAAAACCGGACATTTAGGTTGAAACGCACCCGATTTTTCGAGCCGGATTTGGTCCTTCGAGCCGGATTTGTTTTGATTGCGTTAAATTTGTGCAGAATATCGGTGTATCTCACCAAAGAATCGGTCAATATATTGCGTAGTACAATCTCGGTGAGACTGAGAGTCGTAGAGCTTGAGCCTGAGCGCGGTAGTGTCGTGCGCGTCTCCCGGGCGCGTAGTACAGCTTGTGTGGCGCAGATGGGCGGCGTGTACGCGGGGCTGGGCTACGGCGGGTTCGCGCCGCCGCCGCGCGCGCCCTTCGCCTCGCCGCCGCACGCGCACGCGCACTACATCGCCAACTCGCAGGTGAGGGATACAGGATACCACCAAGGCCATGGCAATGAACAAATGCCCCCAAATTTAAAAAAAAATGCTTGTTTAGATCCAGGATTAAATTAAAAATAATAATGATAATCCTTATACATTAGTACGTTTATAAATGTACTTGCTATAAAATGATGCAAATCTGGCAATTGAATGTCTTTCTTTTTTTTTAATTGGGAGGAAGACAAACGAGCAGACGTTTCACCTGTTGTTGATCCCGTTGCCCATGGACAAACACAACATCCTAAGAGTC
>JAOCPS010374223.1:0-12395 GCA_025505425.1 Graphium colonna | reverse complement strand
AATAATAAAGTTAGAAAAAATCTCACAGAGAAAATTTCACACTAGACGAAGTATTTTGCATTGGGGCTCGTATAAGTTTATCGGGAGTGAGACGAAAAGCGGAGGGGGATTGATGGCCTCGCGAGTACCAGCTGATTATAGTCGCCACACTCAATTCGTTTATTGGTACATTTGGGTAAAAACTATACCCCTAATTTTATTATATAAATATGATGACATTCGAGTACCGAGTGCTTTCCTTTGATATCTTTGGTGACTCACTAGTCATCCTGTATAGCCCAAGTGCCAATTTTAGCATCACCAACGGGTTAGAGCAGCTAGCCCGAAAATGAAATATCATACAATTTTGACAAACGCGGCATAAAACAAGCGAACATTGAACACAGTTACAACAACATAGACAAACAGATTCAATATTTATTTTCTATATGGTTTAATGAAAATAGAACGTTAGTACCGTTTAAAAGTTGCTCTACTCAAGGTCATATTACCGACGTAGAGCAACAATCATACAGCTACATTGTAGACTACTGACAATCTGTTTTCCAGCATTCCATGTAAAACGCGGGCGATTAAATCCGCTGAAAAGTCTAGTGCAGCTGCTAAGCGATTAAAGCTCTAAAGCCGCTGAAAAGTATATTGCAGCTGTTGCAGTTTGACTGACTTTTGTATGTTTTCATTAGAAAGATTGATCATTTGAACATGTAAATGTATATCTTGAGTGGGATTGAGCTCACTGTTGTTTCAATGTTGTCTAGAGGAAAATTAGTTACGTTACAATTAGGTAAGAAATTGTAACCTATTAGAAATTAAACAAAGAACAGTTATTTTTAATAACATATATGAGTGTTTTGTAGTTGCTTTGTCAATTTTTCCAAGTCAAGTGAATGACAGCAATATGACAGACCATTTTGAATACAATTTAAAATCGGAATATTTTTAAAATTAAGTGCCGATATGAAATTTGAAAAATATATATCATTTTCTTTGACACATACATATCTAAATCGATTTGTCAATATATCCATCCATTATACAGAGATTATATTCATGCTCTACTTGTCAATGTCGTTTAATAATACCCGTAAAATAAATAAAAAAATACATTATACTTATACTAAATTGCACGGTAAGTAATCATTTTTACTTCACGATATAGTTATTACTGTCCACTTTTTAAAAGTTATAAAAATGGATCAAAGGTGACTGGTTGGCACATTTACTGAGACGTTGGCTGCTGTGTCTCGGATCGCGGGTTCGATTCTCGAACGGAATAAACATTTGAATAACCTAAAGATAGTTATCTCGGAACTAAACGTTAAACGTCCTTGATATAGAAAACTTTAAAGAAAAATCGGTTAATTTTCAATGTCGTAAAAAACTTTAATATGAATATTTGTATATCTGTTTCCGGTAAAGAAATGGTTAACGCGTTAAGAATTATTATTACTAAGAACGACAAGATTAGCCAATAAATATTATTAGCACAAAAATGTAAATATTATGATTAGAAATAGATTTGGTAGCAGAAACAATAAATGTGTAGGTTATCCTTGTTTATCAGTACGTATTAATAATGGACAGATATTATTAATAGCTTTCAATCAATGTCGAGAACTGTAACATATCTATGCATGGCATAGAAGTGATGTCTAGAGATATAGTGGATTTGTACTTTACGGAGGAAGGAGATTTTTTGTTTTTATTATGTGTTTAAATATATGTAACGCTTCTAAAGCTACAGTAAATTAAATTGTATAGCTTAACATTTTTACTTTTTTTTCTGAAGTATATAAAATAAATAAAAGCAAAATAAAACAATGCGAGATTACGATCGCTCTGAGTCTAGTAATTACTAAGCATAAGTATAAATATAAAAGACCCAAACATTTTTGATAGTAGTAGTAGAGATGGATAAATATTTGAACATTTTATATATATATCCGGAAATCGTTGTTTTACCATTTAAAATATTTCTAGGGTCTAATTGACTAGGGTTAAATAATTATTATATTACTAATGGCTATTAAAAACTAGAGGTTGGTGATAGAAGTGTAAAAATTTAAGGTTGTATGTATTCTTAATGCCACATAATAAAAAACAAAAATTTAAGAAATTGTCTAAAAAATTTAATAATTACTTTTATTTGGGCGCACTAAAGGATTTGTTAGATATATTATGACAGATTCCCACTACTAATGAATATACGTATAAAATTTCACAAAAATCGGCCAAGTCGTTTCGGACGAGTATGGCAACTAATATTGTACAATCTCCCTCGATCCACCTGGACGTCAGTTAATCGCCTCCGAACCCAGTTAGGCCGATGTAAACTCAATATGAGTAAATGGGGGTACATCGAGGAATCGGTTACTCAGTGCGAGTGTGGTTTCGACCACCAGATAATGCCGCACCTTTTAAAGTGTCCTCGATGTCCCGTTTCATGCAGTGTCCAAGACCTATGGGCTGCTACAGACAACGCAATTGCTGTTGCCGAATTCTGGGCTGGCACTGAGTTTTTTGCCAACAACATGAAGAAGAAGAAGACTAATATTGTGACACGAGAATTTTACTCGTATATTTTAGAAGAAGACATATCGATAGTTTAATATATTTAGCAATGATCATGAAAATATAATCATAGAAACTATGGCAATGTAAAGAGTAATAAGCAACCATTTATCAAATTGGCTTATAAAAAAAATATTATACTTCTAAAATTACTATTAATTTTTTACATAATTTACATATAGATATATTTAAGTTGGAAGCAAGAGTACTAATCTCCACATATATAACCAGTTCTTAAATTAGTTCAACTGTTAAAGCAATTATGAAGCTCCCTTCGAAACTACTCCACTAAACACTAATCAAGATCAAACAAACATAAATACACGATGAAAACACGGCCTGCGTTACAACATTACAAAACACAATATTTCACCCAAGTTTAACGTGAACTTGACATTTTTCGTATTAGTAGAGACGCTTTATTTAAAATAAGCACGCTATGTCATCTTTTACCTCTATAACGACTGCCAATACTGTCATAGACCAAATTTCGTTTGCAATATTATATTTCACTACATTTTCTTTCCTGTTACTGGCATTGCTTAAACACTAAATCACTGACAAAATAAGGTATCAACATCCTTCAGTCGATTTAAAGTGTCTTCACAATTAAAACCAAACTAGAATCGCGATGATAAGGTAAAACAGGACGCTATATATATATGATGGGGGACCTTGTAAAAGCCACGTAAAACACTAGGGTAAACACTGATATGTCGTAGAGGCCTCCGTCAGGCCGCGGACGCGTGCGTGCTACGCGAGGGCGGGCGGCGACTGGCTCCCCGCCCGCCCAGTAACGATCACGCGCTCTAGTACTACCGTCTTCAATGGACGCCCGCGTTCCGTAGTAAAGATTGGGCGGAATACATGGTCGGCTGGTTCGGACGGGCTATGAGCTGAACGCGTGAACCATACAGGTGTGAGACGGATACACATTTGCAGGTTCGAAAAGGACTAAAAAGTATAGTATAATTGACAAGTCAACGAAAAACTTGTTTATGATTAATTTAGAACTAGAAGCAAGCTGAAATAATTCAAGCTGCCGAATGGAATTTGTTAAATCACTAGTAACAAGTTAAAGAGAAACAAAATAACAATCGGTTTAGCTATTTTTACGAGTTATAATAAGTACAAAGTGACGAAGTATTCATCTGTCACGATTTCAAAATTACAGGACAAGTAAAAAATACGTTACAAAACCTATTTTCTTATCATCTTATCTTTCTATCAATTTGAAGATGTTTTCATTTTTTAACAGATTTCAAAAAAGGAGAAAGGTTTAGTTTCTTTTATGTACGTTCAAGATCTCCGCCATATATGAACCGATTTTAAAAATCTTTTTATCTTATAAGGTTCCGGAATGGTCCCATAAAATTTAAAAAAACAATTCATTACTTTGTTTTTTAAGTAAAAATATCAAAATTTTGGAATGTTTGCGAATATCTCCGCAACTTATGAACTTATTTAAAGAAATATTTATTTTATATGATAGGGTACACTTCCACAGTGGTCCTATAAAAGTTTTATAAAATTTGGATTAGTAGTTTGTTTTTAAAATCAAAATAACGGGGAAGATATGTTTCGAAAGTACACTTGTAAGGGGTTTGAAGACGGTTTTTTAATTTTCTGTCAAAATAAATTTGTTGCTTACCAACTTATTTTTCTATCTAATTGAAGATGTTTTTATTTTCACTGGATCTATTTAACTTTGTTTCACACTCACATTCAGGGTATAAACATACTATAGAGATTCAAGTCAAAATTCTACCCGATATACGCACAGTAACAGGATTAAGACGTCGCATATGCCTAATTTACGTCGGTACAGTCAACCGCAGCAGGAATTCGTTTGAACAGGCATTGGCTTTACATAATGTTAACACGGGAAAGCTGGTAAGTGGGACAAATTTGGGGCGCGTGTGACGAGCACCCTTCGCAGCGACACTGTACCTCGTTGGGAAGAGAGGATACACCCAAACTACATTAGTGGCATATCCTACGCACATAACTGTTATGGTACATTTATAGTTTTATTATTCTTTTAAATCCACTTAAAAAAAAGTTCGCAATTCGACTGTATTTTCTTTGTATATATATTCGCTGATTTCTCTGCGAGTTTTGAATTTTAAAATCGATCTAAAAGTTTTTATTTTAAATCTAAATAGCTGAAGAATTTGTTTCACGAACGCTCGCTTTAAAGACGTTTAAAGTCGGTTTCGCCGTTTTCTGCAAAATAATAGAAAATATAATGAAAAAAATATTAGATTATTTTGCGATTATTCTTGGACAGGACCTGAAATCGTTTTTCCACGTTTTAGAGCGCGTCTTACAACCAGCTGTCGCTACCTATCATGTACCTCGCTTATAGATAGCTTTTATAGACTGCATAAAAAGAAGTACATCTGTTTAGTAAAGAAACTGGAACTTAACTCATCGGATTAGATATTAGATAGATTTTAGTCTATACATTAAGGTCATAAAAGCATAAATAACGCAGGTTTATTACTATTTTTTGTAAAATTCCTATTCCCCCGAACAGGAGTTAAAGAGACAACAATCAAACTTAATTAAATCTAAAGAACTTGCCTTATAGTTTTTTTATAAGTCACCTTATTGACTTTTATGACACCTGCGTTTTCACACAATAATCTTTTAAAACAAACCTACGGGCGTTAAAGAAACACCTAATTGTGTGTGTGAAGCACAAGCACACACACAGACAGACGATCGCTGAGCAAACATCACTTAATAGGAAACGTGGCCGCGCCGTCGCCGGCCGCTGTTCATATAGACAAGAGGTAGGACTCTTGTAGTACAGTGATGTGCGTCTGTGCCTAGCTGGTTTATCGATATCGATAGAATTTTTAATCAAATCAATTAATCATTATACGAGTTTCTCAACAATTTATCTAATAAAATTTACCTTTCGTTATATTCATTTATATAATTTTACCGAATATTTGAAACACGTTTTATGTTAAAATTGATACTTACTCGTACTAAGTTAATTAGTAATGTATTTAGGTATAAAGTGATATTTCATCCTATTTTGAATATCGATATAATCTAGAAGAATAAATATGGACAGACCAAATTAAATCCCTTACCGACCTGACATTTACGGAAGCCATTCGATCAGCCGAGAACAGGGTTTTCTGTCAGAACCTGATACGACGAGTGATGGCAGCCCCGTCAGACTAGACACGGCCTTCATTAAATGAAGAAAACGACCAAGAAGAAGAAGAAGATAAACTAGAATATCTATATATACCAATGATAATCTATGTCATATAAGAAATAGGAATCTATTATTGTGAGTAAGTATCATAAGTTTAAGTCTGTCTTAATAAAGGTAAATCATATTGATCTCATGAATAATAAAAACATAAAAAAATAAAATAAGAGTTGTTACCTTATAAGTACAGATTCCCAGTATTTCACAATTAAATTGAGAAAGGAAACAAAAACAATGATAAAAAACGCTTAGTTATTTTACCAGAAAATCAAAATTGTATTCAGGACATCATTACACAAAATGCCGCGTAGACGGCTACGAGTCTGTACTTAGCTCTACGACCCTCCGTAGCATTCATCGTAGCGGTACGCTCTATGAGTGCTTGACGACTTTGGAAACAGGACCGAATTCGTTCCAAAGATTATTGTAGCATAGCGATGAAAGCCCTAAAGGATAATTGGTTAACTGTTTTGTATAAATTAAATGATAACCATTTCGCATTTCCGTAACAACTCATTTGTGCACATTGACCTATTAAGTGTAATTAACGCGATTTAGTTCAACATCAAAAGCCTACATAGCGTTATAATGTTTACATTTGCGGTAAAGGAAAACATCGCGAGAGATTATGCATATAATTTTTTAGGGGAAGGAAGACAAACGGGCAGACTGTTCACCTGATGGTATATAATACCATCGCCCATAGACACAAGCATCATACGGAGAGTCACGAGTGCGTCGTCATCCTGGGAAATTGGATAGAATAGATTTATTGGATAGGATGGGATCGTAATTAAGGATTTCGAGTGATGCATACTTTATTTTATGCTAACTTTATAAAGGGAATTGGTACTGACCAGGGCGGGCACGGCCTTAGAAGTGCAGTAAAAACCTGTGAAAAGATGTTATACTGACATCTAAGACATAATACTTCCTAGTAATGTGAAGTCCGCCAACTCTCAAAGTCTCTCTGTCTGGATTAAAATATTTCCAAGCTGTAGGGCATTTGAAAATAAGCTATTATTTTTTTATAACACTGTTTTTTTATCTGTTTTTTTTATGAATACCTATATCATGCTGCATTTATTACCCCATCGAACAGGGAGGTACTACAGCTTTATACAAAGGAGGCGTCAAGTGTAATCTCTTCACTCTGTGCGTATTCCCTGCTGTGTGATGTTACACGTCCAACCCTCTACCTCTCCCTTCGATTCACTTTCCAACTTTTATTCTTTTAAAATCAAATAAAAAAACCCATGTCCTTCAATACCGAAAGCTTTTTCTTTTAAAGGTGTTCAACGTACATATAGCCAGTTGAATATCGTGGTTATCGATAGGCTGTATCATATTATAATATTTAAATAATTGTATATTACATTGGTTGTCTGGTATTGAACTGCTCACTCCAGGCTTTTCAAGTAAAATTTATTGTTTGCATACTTTATTACATGCTTTAAAAAAATAGCCAGCTTACGCCGATTCTTCTCAAGTAAATGGCTTTCTTTCCTAACCGGTGGTAGTATTTTTTTCATGGAAAGGAAAACAAACGAGCAGACGGTTCACCTGATGGTAAGAGATCCCGTCGCCCATGGTCACACGCAACATCCGGAGAGTTGCGAGAATAATAGAAAAATAATAGAAAATTGGATATAATTGGTTTATTGGATAGAATGGGTCAGGATTAAGGATTTGGAGAGGATAGGAGTGGGAAAAGGGAAGACATGGCCATCCGGCATCCCTAAAAGTCATGCATACTTTATTTTATGCCAACTTTACATAGGGCGGTGGTACTTCCCCGGACGAGCGTGGCCGTAAAAGTGCAGCAAAAGCTCTACCACCAGTATTCTTGAATATCAATAAGCATGTGTTATCATTTGTCTCTTATATAACTCTTAACATTATGATATAAAAAAGAACATTATTAATACTCTATTTAGAAGAACAGTTGGCGTAAAACAATAGTTGAAGAATAAAAAAGCAGTGCTCAGTGGTGTAATCAAATCATCAAATCAAAAAAAATAAAAAAGACGTTTGAAGTCGGTTTTTTTATTTAGCATTATGTTATAACTGAGTCTTTATTGAAAACAAGTTGCGTCAGTTGCACCATAACTTATAGGAAAATTAGGAATAACAGCTATTATAAGAGTTTATTTCAACAATAGGAACCATACCAGCAAAATTGATTGAAACATCTATAGGCTAGGATAAACCTGATTGGGGTGGGACAGGCCGCGGGGGCGCATCGCCACTCTATATTATGGGATGTATGTTACTATACAGTCCAAACGTAGTAGTGTGAGAGATTAGGTAACACTATTATATTTAATAAATAATTAAATAAATAATTATCTTTTTTATTTACTTGTACAAAATAATTTCTAGTTTCACATCAGCCAGACGCGAAAACTCAACTTTTTTTCTCTAGCGCTCACTACAAAATCTGAGGGGAAAATCAGACCACCGGAAGTGGCTCTCAGTTACCGCATCCTGAATTATGAACGTGCCCATAAACAAATCACTTTTGCCCTCATGCATTTCGTAGCAGCTGGCCGCAGGGCTGCCTCCGACCGATCTATTGTCCAATCATCAACTATGTACACATCTCACACGACCAGAAAGACTTAAATCATCAAAAGATTGCGCAATAACAAACCTTAACTTGATCACAAAAGAACTAATTTAAACTGCACATTAAAAATATATTTTCGGCGAACCAATAAGGAATACTTAATACAGGTTTATTCAAGTGCTGGTACGAATCAAGTTGATAGTTACTATAGAAAACTAAGACTGAGATTGAAAAAAATTGTACTCATTGAAAAAAGTGCTAGAAAAATTATTTTACAGAAAAACACCCAACACAATTTCTTATTGATCAATCTAAGAACTTGAATATCAATTTATTAAAACAAATGATAGCATCATCGAGAGCAGAAGAATAAAAAGCAAGCTAGTTACTAATCGACATTAAATATTAGAAAAATAAAATAATTAATACATTTATTTTTCATTATGTACTTTATGACTAACTAAAATAAATGAAAAAGAATAAAATAGTACCTAAAATATTTCTGATTTGTTTGAAAATTAGTCCAAAAAAGACATGCGCCAGCTTCGAAGCGCCAATTTCGATTGAAGGAAAATGGCTCAGGACAAAAAATAATAACAAAATCTAGTGTCGGAAGTAAAGATCCACTTTGGGTCACTGGGCGAGCGTAAGAAGTAGCATGTCCCCAAAGACACTCGCAATTTTAACGATAATTATAAATATTTTCAATAATTATTTTAAAACATCACTCACAAAATAAAATACATAATGTTTATTATTTTTCTTGCCAGTTAATAAGTATTAATTTCACATTAAATTCTTCTTATTTAAATTCCTTAAACGGTTAGCATAAGAGAAGTATATCAAATTATTTAGATACATATTGTGCGTTATATTTAATTATAAAAAAATGTTACATTAAGATATTCAAGTACAATGAGGTAATATGGTTCTAAAACCATACATATTTTTTTCATTGGTAATAATAAAAAGGTTTTACATCATAAGACAGCTAAACAAATATCGATAGAATATTTTTACGCTGACCTAAATTTTACGAGGACAAGAGAATCTAAGAAGCAATTTTATATTCGAACGTCAATAATGCTCGACCTTTATTTCGCTTAATAGAAAAAGGTTCGGTAAAACTAATAAAACATAAAAAACCTTTCATAGGAGACACAAAATACATCTCCAAATAAAACCAGATCTTAGATTTAATAAAAAAAGCATATATAAATTTGATTGAAAAGAACAATTACATTGAATACAATTTAAATACAAAAGTATGCCTCTTTTTGTATTTAAGATTGTATTCAATTTGTTAGCTTGTATGTTAAAGCTCTACGCAGCGAAAAATGCGATTTTATTTTTTGCATTTACATAATAAAACATAATTATGAAAAGCACCAAATATATTCGTAATTTATTTCTTTACCTTAGTTGAAACTAGGCATGGGCCGTTTCACTGTTTTTTCACTTGCTATCGGTTATATAACGTTATCGTTGCCGTTGTCGTTAGCGTTGATAGCAAGTGAAAAATCACACAAATGGACAATGCCTAGTTGGAACCTTTAGAAGCTAGGTGTTAAAATTAGTGTGAAGCAGCATGGGACAAATCGTTATACAGAGTCATATGTAGGGATGATATATGAAGAACAAAAATATTATTAAAAATAAATATTGGTTAACCACCGGGTAAACATTATATAAAGTAAAAAAAAATATTACACAATTCATGATCAGCCTAGCGACCACGGCGTGGCCGGAGTGGCGGCGTGCTCAGCTGTGCAGGCATCGCGATGTACCGCCACACTTCATTCATTAATTAGAAAGAATAATGCCCAAATCTAGTACCAAGAACTCTGTTGCATCAAGATCAAAATTATATAGTAATAAATTTTTAAAACTTTTGGCTTTATGGATTTGATTTAAGGCGTGGAATTTAAAGAATAAAAGTATGAATTTTGCTTTACCTACATGACGTCATAGTAATGTAGAATGCAACAGAAGCTATTTTCTATGAATTATTTTTTCCAATTTATCCAATATCTCCGAAACCCGGCGTTTTTTTACGAAAATAACTTCTATATTAGTTAATATAACAAGTCTAGTCTCTAAAAAAACATGTTTGAACTTGATACAACTTGGTACGGTTTACCATATAAAAATGGGCATTGTCCTTTGGACTAGTATCGAATGCTATCCTTTAATATCCAAGGTGAGTCACCAATCGTTCCGTATATGATATTCGGTGAAATATTGTTTTTAAGGTTAGTATTTTCTTTCTGAAATCCTCCCCTGGTCCCCTTTAAGAATCGTTAATGAATCAGCGTAAATTACTTAGTGAATTCTCAGAAACTACATTGGCCGCGTCAGAATTGGTTTTTATAGATGATTGAAAGGTTCAAACAAGTGACGGCAGAGTTCTGCCTACCCCATAAAGAGGCGTTGTAAAGACCGCTCGTAAACCTCTATGAAGCTAATGCGAAACGGATATTATTTTTCTTATTTTCAGTGTTTATTATCATTCCTTAACTGCCCCGTAAATGGTCCGTCTCGGCAAAATTGCCTCACGGCTTGCGATGGGAAAGCAATGGAGTAATCTCTCTCTCTTTTTCTTTTGAAAACTTTTAAATGGCTTTCGAATTGACTTTCGCAGAGAACTGAAAAATTTTTAACCTTTTCGATTAAAATTTTATTGCGTCTGTGTGAAATACATATTATTGAGAGATGTGATTTTAGATTTTGTTCTTTAAGTTTTTAGATTGGTCCTAAATATTTGTTAATCCACTACAAAAAGGAGGAGGAATCTCAATTCGAATGTTTCTATCTTTTCTAATGTATGTCTGTGCATATATGCGTCATTAATTTATTAATTTATTTGCTATCAAGGCTTACCAACTAAATATATACAAGACATTAACAAACAAAACTTTTTCACAGAAAATTGCAAAAACCTACTTTAAATGCCTTAAAAGTGTACTTTCGAAACATATTTTCTTCGTTATTTTTGTAATACCTACTATTGTGGAAGTATACTCTATGAGATAAAACAAATCAGTTCATAAGTTGCGGAGGTATGTGCGTCCTAAATATTGTTATTATTTTTTTAAACAATGGAATTAACTGATTTTTTTTAAAACTTTATGGAACTATCTATGAATAATGCTCTATGATAAAAAAAAATTGGTTTATAAATGAAGGAGATGTTAATTTGATTTAAAATAAATAGCAAAACCGATATTACTAAAAAAAATATGGGATAATTTCGGAAGAATGCCACAAAAGAAATTTCAAAACCGATTTATAAATGACGGAGATATGCGCGAACGCACATAAAAAAAGAAACATTCGAATTCAGAACCTTCCTCCTTTTCTGAAGTCGGTCAATAAGTATCATATTTTATAAAGTTGTATATTTTTGCATGTAAATTATATCACACATATAACACAATCTCAGATGTAGTTATAATTCAGATGTACATGAAAATTACCACGAAGCACACATCTTTTATGTTCTGATTAGGACATTTCAGCAAATTATTCTAACAGAATTAATTGCCTTGATTAGTTAATTTGTCACGGTGTCTGGGAGTTAATTGATGTTTATTCAAATAGCTATTCAGAATGTGTTTGTGTATATTTACATACTTAAGTAGTTGTCGATAATCTATTTTAAATACATGTGACTGACTTATATGTTTGACTTTATCTTTTTATGGGTGTTTAACGATTACTCCACCAATCATGGACCTATATTTAAAATAATTCTTTTATTTTAAAATATATTTTTTCGAGATGGACCCTTTAAATTATCATACGAATCAGTCTAATACTTTTTTAATAAAAATAACTTTTACGAAAGTTCACTTCTAAAGCGTTTGAGGTCTGTTTTAAAAAGTTTCGTGAATATAAAACTAGTGAGGATTATGTTTAACAAAGATATCATTAAAATGCAATTTTAAATTCGATAACATTCATTAGGGTAGCCAATACGGCAACCGATATATATTATTGAAGATTGTTATTTCTGGTTAG
>JAOCPS010374112.1:0-12395 GCA_025505425.1 Graphium colonna | reverse complement strand
AAGTGAACTTTAAATTTACACCTGTAAGCAGTAAAGATATATTAATAACATTTTAATCGTTACATTCTAACAAAACTCCAGCATCAGGAACTGCTCGATGAGGGTCACCCACATGTCGGTTGGGATCTTGGTGGCCCCTGGCAGCGGTATTTCCGTCTAAGGGAGATGATTATTTAAATAATGACTGTAACCTATCGATTTTATTAATAAAATTGAAGTATTAAGTTGTAAGGTTTGTTGTCTGTTTGTGAAACATTTTTGCTAAACGCTTGTGAAATTAATTATAATGGTTTATTAAATCATAAAGAACCTATTTTTATATTATTTATATCTGATTGGCTGTAGAGCCATCATGGTAGCTCAGTGGCTAACATTTAATTCTGTATCCTCGAATCGTACCTAAGTTCGATCTTCAGTGCCAGACAATCAATGAAATTCGTTTTTCTTATTTGCAATTTAAGTGCCGTGTGCAATTTACCACGTGATGGTCAAGCTAAATATGTCAGGGAAATCTTCATGTCTAAGAAATAATGAATATATTTCTGGGATATATGAAATTTTCTAATCCGCACTTGGGCCACGTCCACGACTCAGATTGGTTTTAAGATACGAGAACGAATAGAGGTACATATGTTTGCATTTTGTTCTATCGAATAAAGTTTATCCAATTGTATAACGGACATCTGGCGAAGCTGAGAAAAGGTCTCAAACATAAGTAGTTTTTTTAAATTTTTATAATGTAGTAATTATTACAAAATAAAATCGCAATTTCTAGGAGAACCCAAGCCTTAAAACTTGTTACAAATTTTATTTAATTTTCGAAAGTTTACAATTGAAGGAACCTAATCCAATAGATATAATAAAATGGGCTACCCTGACCACGACACGGTCAGGCGAAGGAGGTACACCGCGGGGTTTAGTGGGTAGTTTGGCATTTGGCTGAGATCCCAACACGGAGCCCTACCTGCTGCTCTCGCAGCACGGACGGCAAAGTGAATAAAGTCATACCCCGCGTTATAAAAAAAATAGATATAATAAAATTGTATATTGCTGATGTCATAAAAGATATTTAAAAAATAATGTAAGTCTTTCCAACAGCAGTAGAAGCCAAAACAATATATTTAAAAACTTTGTCTGTCCGTCTATGCGTGTATGATCTTTATCAAGTCGGCATAAAATAAAGTATACATGACTTTTGAAGATGCCGGACGGCCATGTCTACCCTTTTCTTTTCCCGCTCCTTTCCCCTCCAAATCCTTAATACCAATCCACGCTATCCAAAAAACCTATCCTAGCCAATTTCCCAGGTTGACAACGCACTCGCGACTCTCCGGATGTTTCGTGTGTCTATGGGCGACAGATCGCTTAACATCAGGTGAAAGGTCGTTTTGTTCCATATAAATTGCGCAGCGCTTTAATTCCCATATATAGACCATCTTTTTGTCATAAAAGAAACATCTAAATCAGTTCGTACACAGATGATATGGTGAGGTAGTAGCAGGCATAAGGATGTCCGTATATGTGTGAGTGTGTTAGGGATGTTCATGCAAAAAAAGGATCGATATTTTTCCGATCTAATATATCGTAGTGTGGTATCGATACTCTGCGACATATCGTGGAAATGAATCTTCGATATATCGTAAAAAATGTTTTTTCTTTCGTATAATAAAATGGGAAATGTATTTGAGAGGCTCGGGAGGAGCTCTTTGGCTGTTAAGACGAATAAACATCTGGGTTAGGTATGTACTATGTAGTTCAGTAATGAAACATTCATTTTAAAGAAAGCAATTTATTTAATAATTGGAGGTTTTACTACTTAATTATTACTTAAGTTGTAGGTTAAAATGTGTTTTATATTTTAACGATATTTGATATATCGAATGAAATGTATCTATTGTATACATCGATACTAGATTATTCAATGATATTGGGTGGAAGTGATATATCGTGTTCATATATCGATATCTTATGGAATATCGATATATGTCGTGTACTCCTAGAGTGTGTATGTTTGTACGCGCTTCACACAACTACATGGAAATTTCACTCTCATATTGGTGAAGAACTGACTTAAAATCTGGTACATATATTACTTTGATACGACGCTTAGAAGCCGAAGAGATAAATCTCTTAAAGTTTTTTTTATGGAAAGGAAGACAAACGAGCAGTCGGTACACCTGATGGTAAGTGATCCCGGCGCCCATGGATACACGCAACATCCGGAGAGTTGCGAGTGCGTTGTCAACCTGAGAAATTGGATGGTTTATTGGATAGGATGGGTCGGGATTAAGGGTTTGGAGAGGATAGCAGTGGGAAAAGAAAAGGATAGACATGGCCATCCAGCAAATAAAAGTCGTGCATACTTTATTTTATGCCGACTTTACAAAGGGCGGTGGTACTTCCCCGGACAAGCGTGGTCGTAAAAGTAGAGCAAAAGCTGTGAAAGGATGTCTTTCAGCTTTGTAATCAAAGCTGAAAACAAGGGCTAGTGAAAAGAAAAAAGTACCTCGATGTACGTCAGGTTGGCCTTCTTCTGCAGTCTGAGGTCCACCTTGTGCAGCTCCAGCAGCCATATCGCAGGCACGACCAGACCCAGATAGATGAAGACGGATGGGCAGAACCTGTATCAGAATATTAATACTTAAGGCAAAAACATTGAATTCCTTTCGACGATAATTGAACGGACGGGGAAGAAGGAAGAAGAAGAAGAAAATTTGGCACAATGTAAATCTATATAGAGAAGTTTATTATGCAGGCTGGTTGGTGAGTCACCATAGGAGAGCACTCGGTACTCGATTGTCATAAATTTATGTAATAAAATTAGTGGCATAGTATTGTATTCGACCAAATTTTCAAATAAATAGATGGACCGTGGATTCGATGATGGCAGGGAACAAATGGCCAGCTGGCGCAGTTCATTGACTCGAAAATGCGGCCGCGGTCACCGTGTCCGCTAGGATGTAGACTTTCGTAAATAATTACTCAACTTTTGATTAAGTTTACTTAGTGGCCGATTAATATTTGCTTTTAATATTACATTTATTCTTTATATATGATTCTTACGTAGAATGTCTCCAAGTATTGAAGGTGGTTCACCAGTCACTCTTTATATGTTTTTGAGCACTAATTAGTATAGTATACATTATATGTTTTTTTTATTTTCTGTCAACGACAAATTCACACAATATCTGAAGATTTGCCTGTGCATTGTCAGCCAAGGAATTATGATATAATAGGTTTATTGGATAGGACGGGTCAGGAAAAATATGGAAATTCGGAAAAGAAAGAAGTAGGAAAAGAATGGGGTAAGGATGGCAGCCCAGAAAGTCATGCGTACTTTATTTTATACCGACTTTGTGTCGTGCGGTGGTTCTTCTCCGGGCGAGCACGGCCGTAAAAGTACAGCGAGAGCTATATAAAAGATGTTATGCTCAACCACCTCAACTAATATACTAAAAAAAAATTAAAAAATCATAACACACACTACCATTCCGTTTTAACACTTCACATTGACATGAAATATAAATATTTGTTTTGATGTCGAACGATTTCTTTTTTCTCGCGCAACAAGTGAGATATTTCTTAGAACTTAATAAAAACATAATAAAAATTTCGATCATTGTGATGACAAGCTGAGGTGAGTCACTTTCAATATTTTAAGACGTTATATGTGGGGACCATATATGAAGAATAAAAATATTATTAACTATAAATATTGATAATTGACAGTCGCAAAAACGGTGCCGGCCTTTGAGAGGGGGAAGGGGAGGGACGAATTAGGGACCTTCAAAAATAGCGTACTTCTACGCTCTGATTGAAGGTCCCTAATTCGTATCGGTCCGGAAGTACCGCTGGCGGAAATTCACTTCACAGAGAAATGGTGCGTGACAGAAAGAGACGACGCAAATGCACGGTAGTGGACTGCCAACCCTCAAGATGGCATCGATAGTATTGGGTGGTTTGTCGCGTCGTACGATGAACGAGCTTAGCAGCAGATACTAACCCGAACAATTCCTCGGAACTACACTACCTGTGATAAAAACGGTAAAAAACGCAATGAGACGCGACGTCCCTTCGCAGGGTGCCAAGGCTATCTATCTTTATTTTCTTATGTAGCACTGATGCCACTGAGGACGGTATTATAAGTACAGCAATAGTTATACAGGTGTTCCCTTTATGGAAATATCTGCGTGACAAGTGACATACTTGTCAGACAATTACCAGGGTCGTCCCTAATGCCCACCGAATACCATTACAGAGTGAGTAAACAGATTGGACCGCACCCAAGACTTGGGGTCTTGCTAATTGTGACAAATATTTTCCTTCCTCCCCTTTGAACCGACAGCCGAAAAGAGTGTTAAAATGGACCATGCCCATTTTTTATGTAACGATACCCAGTTGAATAAAGTTCAAACATTTTTTTGGGACTACACTTATTATATTTGTTACTTACAAAAGGGTTTCGGAGATATTTGGTAAAATCTAAAAAAAAAACGATTCGTCAAAATTATTACCCATTGCATTCTACGAGTACATCCCTATGACAGATTGCGTAAACGTCATATAGGTAAAGCAAAATTAATACTTTTATACTCAAAATTAAATTCCCTGTTCAAAAATAAAATCCACGAAGCGTAATGTCGTAAGGAATTATGGAAATAATTGCTATATAATTTTTTTTAAAAAAAATCCTTTAACGTGAAATTTTATTTGGCGTTAAAATGTAATTAATGCAAATATATTAACATAAGTAATAACATTATCCAATGTCTATAATTATGTAATTCCTTGTTTTGGATTGTTAATATTTCTATATACATTTTTCATTCAATAAAACCTCTTTTTTATTTCATTTATCTTTTTACATTACTTCTGTTTATTTATAACCGCCTTCGTAGCCTAGTGGTATGGTCATTTGCTTTGCAAACCGGAGGTCGCAGGTTCGGATCCCGCGGGGGAACATAACTTTGTTGTTTCTTGGTTGGATTAGAGCAACGCGATCATCCGATTGCCCGAAAAGAAGAATGATCCATGGGCATGTAAAAAGTCGGTCGTGCGCCCAGGCGTGTCGGATATCCGTCGCATTGGGCTATGCAAGTAAAGCAACAGAGGGTGAACCTGTGTTTGCGTGTACACTTGTGCACTATAATATCTCATACGTAGTTAGTTGATCTCGAAGTAGATTGGGCGCCGTGGCCGTAGACTTTATACATGTAGTATATACATTTTGAAGTTATACTTCTTTTGGCGCGTTTGGGGAAAATTATGAGAGTAAATTTTTTCGATGCGCGCGCGCACCATCATGAAGTTAGCTAGTCAACATGACATGTCGTCATTTGTCATGTAGTGTATAGCACTGCCATCTATATGAAATGTAACAATGTCACAGCAACATCGAGTCTTTAACATTAACTAGTATTTTAAACATATTTCATTAGATGTCGCTTTCTGTTATTAGTGTCGTTTTTTCAACAAACGCAGAAATAAGGCGGAAGATTAAATTTTTATCAAGTTAGAAGTATAACTTCTTACGTGCGTACATAAGTACACTCATATTTGTTTCATATGTAGAAGCTTATGTATTAGAATATAAGTAATATATTATTAGGTAAGAAATCAATGAATATCAGTGTTTTATCCACGAGAATTGCATAGTTTTGCAGATTGATCGCTGGCTATATATCAACTCATAATTTCTATATTAATCTTAAAATTAAAGAGCTGAAGAGTTTGTTTGTTTGTTTGAACGCGCTAATCTCAGGGACTAATGGTCCGAATTGAAAAATTCTCTTCGAGTTGAATAGCCCATTTATCGAGGAAGGCTTTAGGCTATATAACATCACGCTATGACCAATAGGAGCGGAGTATCTATATTAATTATTGCAAATATGAATAAAATTAACGCGCGTTAATCGCAGGGAGTAGCTTATAATTTAAACAAGCAATTTACAAGCTCGCTGTAATAATAATGTTCGAACACGGCGGCCAATCTACATGAGAGATTATTAACTGCGCAGGATATATTATAGTGCGCAATTGTACGCCCAGACACAGGTTCACCCTTTGTACCTTTACTCGCATAGCCAGATGTAACGGATATTTATTTATTTTTATTTATTTACGCTTTTTGCACGTAATTGTACAATGGCGGACTTAATGCCAATGACATTCTCTACCAGTCAACCTTATGGTGGCACAGAAAAAAATATTTAATCATTGCACAGATACATACATACATACATACTAAGCATGGGCCATTTCAGTGATTTTTCACTTGCTATCCGTTATATAACGTTCTCATTGTAGGCAACGATAACGTTATATAACCGATAGCAAATGAAAAAACAGTGAAACGGCTCACGCCTAACTCCCACAGAGGAGATGCTTTCGGAGATATTTGGTAAAATCGAAAAAAAAAATAGTCTCTATTGCATTCTACATTTCTGTGACTGATATTGTAACTCATATATGAAAAGCTATATACACACTTTTATACTTTAAATTAAGTTCCCTTTTGAAAAAGCAATTCCAAAAAGAATAATGTCGTAAGAATTTACAGAAATAATCACTTTTTTTATATAGAGGCAAACGAGCAAGCGGCGCACCTGATGGAAAGTGGTCACCGCCCATGGCCTCCCGCAACACCAGGAGAGCTGCAAGAGCGTTGCCGGCCTTTGAAGTAGGAATAGGCTCTCTTCTCGAAGGTCCTTAAGTCGTATCGGTCCGGAAATACCGCTAGCGACAGTTGATTCCACAAAGGTGTCGTGCGTAGCAGTAATTTTGATCTTAATGCATGACTTTTTGAGGCATTTTTACTTGCGGAACCACAGCATTTAAGCATACTATCATAATATATAAATTTTCTTGTAGCATGATGTGTCCAGCGTAAGCAGCAGTGACGTAGTTTTAACCGATTTCGAAAAGATTCTCAATTCAAATATTTATATTTTTTTTTATGTACGTTCGCGCATATCTCCGCCATTTATGAACAGATTTTGAAAATATTTTTTTTATCTTGTAGAGTATTCTTCCGGAATGGTCGTATAAAGTTTTTCTTTTAAATCGAAATAAAAAAATTGGTTTTATGTTATATGACACGTATCTCCGTCATTTATGAACCAATTTCAAAAATTCTACTTTTGTATAATTAAACATTCTTTGCAGATAGTCCCATAAAATTTAAAAAATAAATCGGTGCATTAGTTTGTTATTAAAATAAAAATAACAACATTTAGGAATATTAGTACGTATTTCTGCAACTTACGAACTGTTTTGTAAAAAAAACTTTTTATCTTACAGGGAACACTTCTACAATGGTCCCACAATTTTTTTATAAATATATTATATAATAAATATTTTTTTTATATATTTTGCTTTTCAAATCAAAATAACGTAGAAGATATGTTTCGAAAGTACAGTTTTAAGGCGTTTGAATTCGGTTTGCAATTTTTTGTTTTATTTTCTGCGAAAATAAACTTGTCATTTTAAAGAATATATTTACGAGGTGGTTCCATATATTTTTTAATGCAAATCAGTCCAACTGTTTCTTGTTTAAGTCGAAAATAACTAAAAAAATATTTTCTGAGCAGAATAATTATTTTTATTCAAAAACTCGAGACATCATGCTGACATTATGCAGTGAATTAAAAATTCGTAAATCGTATAGGATTCATTAATTGGTGGGTGGATTTGGAATGCAGCAAAAATACGCAGCTGTGACGGGGGTGGATTGCGCGCATACTTTTACCAAGGGTCGGAATCGAAGGGGGCAGGGTGACTCAGCTGCATCGCCCCCACCGCTGCGCACAGGGGGTGAAAATCGATACAGTCAGACAAGTGCACGCTTTTATATAAACAGTCTGCAGCTATAGTGAATCTATTAATTCTGGCTCGGGGGAGCTCCCGCTTATTGATCTCCATGTCTGCAGGGATAGTTTACAAGATTTATCACCTCCGTTGAGAGTATTGTTTGAATAAATAAATACAAATAACACTAAAACATGTGTAAATTAGTTATAATAATAGTCACATCTGCAGAAAACAACTAAACCAACTTTAATCGCCTTCAAGTTAACGTTCGTGAGAAAAATCAGTTACTTTGATTTAAAAAAAAACTGTTGGGCGGATCTTCATGAAAATTCTATGAGAACACGTCATATTTGGATACTTTAAAATAGAGAAAGAGTTTTCAAAATCGGTCCATATACTGCCGAGAAATCGGCAAACACATACATACAAAAAAAACAAGTCGAATTGAAAACCTCTTCATTTTTGAAATCGGTTGATAAAGGATTGAGGTTATTTTACCTTACAATTTGACACACCAATTTTGTGTGGTCCTTCATTTATTATTTCTACAGGTTTTTTATTGTGTCTTTTTATTCAGGGTTGTTTTAGACTCCATCCATACTGATAATATAAAACTGAATTGTTTGTTTGTTTGTTTGGATGCGCTAATCTCAGAACTACTACTAGATATTGAAAATTTATTTCAGTGTCGGATAGCCAATTTATCGCGAAGGCTTCAGGCTATACAGAATTATTAGCGAGTCGCCTTCAATATTCAAGAGCGTTACATGTAGGGATAAATATGAGGAATAAAATTATTAAAAACAATTATTGATTAACCACTGAGTAAACATAATCAAAAAACATATTTGGGATTTCATTTTCACCCAAGAGGCATGGCTGAAGTGGCGGGAGATCGACGGCCTGCGGCGTGCTCAACTGTGTAGCCACCGCGCTGTACCACACTTCGTTCATTAAATATATTCGGGTAAAACGATGCCATTATTTTTATTACATAAATACGATGGCAATTGAGTACTGAGTGCTCTCTTTTAATATTTTCGGTGGCTCGCCAATCACCTTGTATAACGTCACGCTATGCCCAAAAGGTGCGGGGAATTAATGAAAATTGTCCCGTAATACCGCAAGGATCAGATAGTCCAATATAATTATACGTCTGTTCTCATTAACACAGGAAACTTCAACCTTTTGTCTCGTCTGGAAACACTAGTGTTTAATGTTTTCTTAAGGCGGGTCTCTCCTAAAAATGTGATTTTGTAAACGGTTTTATTCTGTAATGCTACATTATAAAAATGTAAAAAAATAACCACTTATATTTGAGATCTTTTCTTGGCTCCGTCGGAAGTCCGTTACATAATTGGATAAACTTTGTCCAATAGAAAAAAATGCCAAACATACCTCTATCCGTCATCTAAAAACCAATATTATTTAAATTGTACGTAATTTAACAAATAGACAATCAAACTAAAATAAGCGTCTGTGATGGTGTGAGCGATGTCGGTCATAATATTGTCAATATTATACAACACGATTGTTTTTTTTTCAAAACCAACGATTTTCGGGCACCATTCGCTCCCGCTCCGTTCCGACCGCACCACGGCGTCGTTATCGCTGTCCTTGTAATTGCGGTGCGTTTGAAGACGGTGCTTTCTTTCGCACACGGATTGGCAACAATAGCATTGTGCGCTTGGAGAACCTCGCCCTAATGTATCAAGGGTTAAACTTGGAAGAGTTTTACCCTTGTTACATGAAGGTGGTACAACATAACATCTTTTCACAGTTTTGCTGTACTTCTACGGCCGCTCTCGACCGGGGAAGTACCACCGTCCTCTACAAAGTCGACATAAAATAAACTTTTGGGGTTGCCAGATGGCCATGTTATTCCTACTCCTTTCCCCTCCAAATCGCTAATCCCGACCCCAACCTATCCAATAAGGTTTATTCTATTCAATTTCTCAGATTGACAGCGCACTCGCGACTCTTCGGATGTTGCGTGTATCTAAGGGGTCGAATACCATCAGGTAAACCGTCTGCATGGTTGTCTTCCTTTCCATTCTAAAAAAAAACATTTTTAATCAAATTGTTTGTATTTTAATGTTTTTATTTAAAACAAAAGAAACGTTTTACGATGGAAGTTTTATAAAAATAAATTTGGTCCAAATCCATGCTTCTAATTTTATCACGTAATAAATGACAATCGAGTACTGAGTGCTCTCCCTCAATGTCGTTAGTGACCCACCTTGTAAAATAAACAGTAAATATAAATCGGATTTTAAACATAATGTTCCAATAAGTGATAATTAACACGGATTGGGCAAAAATATACCATTTTTCTTAGCAGAAGCGGTTCCTAACGTTCTGCGCGAGAAGTAAAGTATATTACTGTCGAAAAAATAATCGAAAAAAATGTACAGTATTTAAGGAAACAGTATTTGACTTGATTGGCTTTTAAAAACATTATTGGAGCATCTTGCACAGTTAGATGCTGGTAGAGCATAGCATCTTTTCAGAGTTTTTGCTGGACTTCTACGGCCGTGCTCGCCCGGGAAAGTACCACTGCCCTTTATACAGTCGGCATAAAATAAAGTATGCATGACTTTTGTGGACACCGGATGGCCATGTCTACCCTTTTCTTTTCCTAATCCTATCCCCTCCAAATCCTTAATCCCGACCCAATCGTATACAATAAACCTATTCTATCTAATATCCCAGGTTAACAACGCACTCGCAACTCTCCGAATGTTGCGAGTGTCTATGGGCGACGGGATCGCGTACCATCAAGTGAACCGTCTGCTCGTTTGTCTTCCTTTCCATAAAAAAAAAGTTTAATGATTTATTATCATTTTTAAAATATTAATAAACCTGTCCACAATTTAAATAGTAAAATAAAGTACACATATATACAATTACTGACAGTTCTATTAGAAAACATTTGCTTAGCTCTGGATAAAACAGCATTTCAGGAGGAAACAGCATTTTGTATATTTTTATTTATACAACAGTAAAAAGTATATATGGACGAAAAAAAAGTATAATACTGTTTTTAACCGTATTGTCAGAAACATTTTTAAAAAGACAACATACGTTTAATTTACTTTTTTAATAGCAAAAGAGAACTTGTGAAATTAAAGTGCAAAATCATTAGGAAAACGCTTAAATCATGTATTCAAAATACGACGTAAGAGAGAGGAATGTGAAATTTACAGCAGCGAGTATTTACGCGTTGTCACTACCAGAAAAACAAAATTAAAAGACATTTAATACGCTCTTAATTCTTCATTGTCATATTTGATATTATATTTAATAAACTCGTTTTCTATACCATATTGAATACGTATGCATGTCACGTAATTCTAATCAATTTAAGTAAACTAAAGTTGTTAACAATTTTTTTTTTTAAATATATTGCATTCCTTGCACAATTTAGCATAAATTCGTTTATTCATGGACAATTAATACCTCTGAGATTACTTTTATTATTTATAACCTAATAATCTGAAATTTTACTTACGAAAAATACCTTGTCATTGTCAATGTCAATTAACTGATTTTGACATTTTTTGTTTTTAAACTAACCAACGGTGAATATGACATCTATTCACGAAGCCATAAAATTGCACTTTATTTAGAAAAAGTTTATTTTTACAGAAAATCACAAAAACCGAATTCAAACGCCAAAAAATGTACTTTCAAATCTCCGTTTTTTTGATTTTAAAAACAAACTACTAATCCGATTTTTTAAAATTTTTGTAGGACCATTGTAGAAATATACTCTATGAGATAAAAAAATATTTTTTCAAATCAGTTCATAAGTTGCGGAGATATGTGCGAACATTCTTGAATTTTGTTATTTTTAATTTAAAAAAGAAACTAATGAACCGAGTATTTTGAAAATTTTAAGGGACTATCTACAAAATATGATAGATCATATATTTTTTTTGGAAAATGACGGAGATACGCACATACATACATACAAAACTACTGAACCGATTTTTACGAAAACGTTATAAGTCCATTTCGGAATCCCAATCAGATAAAGACATACATAAATTTAAAAAATTAAAACATCCGAATTGACAATCTTCCTTTTTTGAATCTGTAAAGAAAAACAATTAACACTAACTGATTACGTCATTTCGCACTAGTATTTCCTTGAGCTGTAAAATTACGTGGCCTCTTCACGAACCTCTTTACACGTAAGTCGGGCGATGCGATAGCATTGATAAAATGTTATTACCATCTCTTATCAAGGCATCGCCTTATCACAGTGCAGGCATGTGGATACGGCTGCGCGTTTACCATATATGGTAACGAAAATTGAGCCAACCTGGTATTGGTGGGGGCATTATAGTGGCCGATACTACGTGAACTGTGATAAGGCGCGTATTATATATTTTATCCTCACGTACTCCATTCCTCATTTAGTGTTGTGTGCTGGAACGAGCGACCGGTCGCTAGTCACTTACTGTGTTCATATTTATTTTTAAAAGTAAGTTATAATTTGATTAATACATTCAGTTTTCGGACATTTTTATGAAAAAATTCACAATTCAATTTAAAAAGAAGCAGTGTTTGAAAGTTTGTGT
>JAOCPS010374001.1:0-12395 GCA_025505425.1 Graphium colonna | reverse complement strand
AGATATTTTGCTTTTTTAACCGACTTCAAAAAAAAGAGGAGTGTTCTCAATTCGGATGTTTTTTTTGTACGTATCTCCGTCATTTATAAACCGATTTTGCAAACTACTTTCAAAATGTTTTCTGGAAATTTTCAAAAAAAGTATCAGTAGTTTGTTTTTGAAATCTAAATAAGTGACTTTTGTTTCGAAAATATACTTTTAAGGTGTTTTTTGCAATTTTCTGTGGATATAACCTCGTTATTATTTAGCTTTGCGAATCGACAAAACAATTCCATCTCCACGCCAAGAATAAATCAACGCGTGCCCGTAAGGTGTTTGGCCACCCGATAAAGTTGCGTAATTTATTATTCCAATAACAATGTGTGTATCTCTCAGGCAATTTCTCAAATACACACCTTTGCCCGTAGCGGCGATCGAATTAAACGATCCGTATGTTCCAACACCCTTATTAAATGATAAAGCGGCTATAACAGATTAAAAATAGTCTTTAATTACATTATAATTTTGCAGTCGGGTAGGATGGTACTCGTTTATCTTCATCGGTATCGTGGTATAAGTTTTAAAGTAAAGTCGGCATAAAATAAAGTATGCATGACGTTCAGGGATGCCGGATTGCCATGTATACCCTCCAAATCCTCAATCCCGACCCCATCCTATCCTATAAACCTATTCTATCCAATTTCACAGGTTGACAACGCTTGACTCATCGTATGTTACTTGTGTGGGCGACGGGATCTCTTACCATCAGGTAAACTCGTTTGTCTTCTTTTCCATAAAAAGTAACTATTTTAAATCGTCCCACTGCTGAGCAATGGCTTCCATAGACCAGTGATTCCCAAACTGTTTTGGTCCTTTTTAGAAAAAAAAAAATTCTTGCACCGCCCTAAGTTTATAACCTTCTTAAATAACAATACCATTTGAAAAAGCGCTAGAGCCCAATTCAGACCACTACCTTAAATGAACACGAGATGCTTACCGCCCCCCTAAATCTTTTCAGCACCACCTTGGGGGCGCTAGCGACCATTTTGGGAACCACTGCCCTAGACGATTTCTATAACTACAGAGCATGTGGTAAATCAGCACTTAAAATTGCACCTAGAAAATAAACTACCTCATTGGTGCGGACACCGGGTATCGAACCCTCGAGTAAACAGATACTATGGCGATTGCTCGGACACTGAGCTACCACGGCTTCATAGTTAAGGTGGTAGAGCATAACATCTTTTCACAGCTTTTGCTGCACTTCTAAAGCCGCGCTTGACCGAAGAAATACTACCAACCTTTATTAAGTCGGCATAAATTAAAATATGCATAATTTTTGGGAATGCCGGATGACCATGTCTACCCTTTTATCCCCACTGTTTTTCCTCTAAATCCTAAAAATTTATCTAAATTAATTATAAAAAATTAATCGCAGGTCGTGGGTTCGATCCCCACACGGAGCAAATATTTGTACGACCTACAAATAGTCGTTTCGGATCTGGGCGTTTGTCTTTGTGCGATTTATGTTTGTAAAACACCCCTCACAAGACTATGATCTTATAATAAGGGCAGCGTTTTTTAAAAAAAAAATCCCCACCTCATTCTATCCAATTTCCCAGGTAGAGAACATACTTGTGACTCTCCGGATGTTGCATGTGTCTATGTGGGCGACGGGATCGCTTACCATCAGGTGAACTGCCTGCTCCTTTGTGCTTTTTCATAAAAAATAATAAAATTAAATACAAAGTATAAATAATCATACCACCAATAAAAAAATGCAAGGAGCAAATCAAAACCAGGTGAATAAAAACACGGTACCTTTAAACCGGTACGAGGTAAGGAAACAAAACCCATTTAACTTATCCCTTACATCAGAACGTGGAAATTGGAAAGAACATTTCAATTAAAGCCCGCCTTAAAACTGTTAAAAATCGCGGTATTTCAGTGAAATCGCGTTTAAAGGAAATTTAATAGTTTCTTAAGCGGGATAATAGCAGGGTAATGAGCTTTGCAATAACAGTAACAGTGAAAAATAACAACTTCACAGCGTCCGATAAGGCGCGAGACCGCATAACGTAATAAAGTCGAATTCACACTGTTCTTTTCTTATTAAAAAACATGCCGCATACTAAAATATTTCGAAAAGGTTGGTTATTAACAAAATCCATTCAAATTTACTGTGTAAATAGTATTACGTTTGCATAAAAAGTATGTGTGGACTTATGTAAGCGCGTAAGAAGTTATACTTCTTTGGCCTAACTTAATAAAAAAAATATCTTTCGCGTTATCCGACGTTTGTAGAAAAAACGACACTAATAATAGGAAAAAGAGTGTTAAATACATTGAAAGTTTTATTATAACGCATTATGTAGTTAAATAAAGAGTGTTTAAATATCATATATACTACATGACAAATGACGACTTGAAATGTTGACTATCTAACTTCATAATGGTGTGCGCGCGCATCGTAAAAATTTACTCTCATTATTCTCCCCAAACGCGCCAAAAGAAGTATAACTACAAAAATAAGATAGACTTCAAACGCCTTAAAAGGGTACTTAGTGATATATTTTTACAGTTTGAAAAAAACCGCAACGCAGAATTTGTAAAAAAATCACAGGTAAGGTAGGTTAAGTAAAGCAACAACCTAATTTAAACTATCCCACTGCTGGGCAAAGGTCTTTTCTAAACAGAGCACACGCGGGCGTAGTATAGATTGGGCGATTTCATGTTTCAGAAATGTAATTTAGATATGCAAGTTTCCTCACGATGTTTTCCTTCACTGCAGAGCACGTTGTAAGTCAGCACTTAAAATTGCCATTAGAAAATTAATAATTTCATTGGTGCACCGGGGTTCAAAATTAGGTTCGCCTCGAGTAAACATAGTTAAAGGCGCACGCCCTGACTGAGCTACCCCGGCTGTATTAACTGAAGACAAAAAAGGAGACGGTTCGAGGTGAAGGAGATAAGCAGGGTTAGGGATTAAGGATTTGGAGGGCAAAGGAATAGGAAAAGACAATTGTAGACATGGCCATTTAGCATCTCCAAAAGTCATGCATACTTTATTTTATGCCGACTTTATAATGTATAAAGTCGGCATAAAATGAAATAACGGTGGTATTTCCTTCAGCGAGCGTGGCCGTAGATGTGCAGCAAAAGCTGTGAAAAGATGTTTTGCTCTACCACCTATAAAACACCTTACTTTTCTTTACTCCGTTAAGGAAGATGAAGAAGACATGCGTGAAAATGGCATAGGATTCCTCCTTTCTGATGTTGCAAAGATAAGCCTGCTGAATTGGAAACCAGCTCGGAGTAAATAATTACAACCTGTTTAGCAGAAATCCTAAAAAATAATGGTCGTTCAGTGCTACGCGTCCACAAATCTGGCATCAGAGAAAGACAAGGATGATTTCTATAGTGCACTCAACTCGACTTTGAAAATCATCCGTCATTATCCTCCTGAATGTTAAAGTTGGCTCAAACAACGACGGCTGTTCAAGACACATGGGCACACATGGGCTGAGAATGCGGAATTAGAACGGTGAAATTCTTAGAGTTCTGCCAGGACAACGATCTCATCATCGGAGACACTTTATTCATTCTTGTAAAACACCATAAATACACATGGAACTCACCCGATGGCTATGTCATAAAGAACCAAATCAACCATCTTGCTTTTAGCTCAAAATGGCGCTTAGTGCTGCTCGACGTCCGCAACCGTCGTGGTGTTGATATTAACAGTGACCATCACCTAGTTGTAGCTGAGGTGCGACCTGAAGTAGCCGTAGCTTGAGTGGCTAGCGATTTGCTAGATGGGCAAACGATTTAACGTCATCAAACTTCGGGACTCAGACAAAGGTGACGCCTTTAGGCTGAAGCTGCGAAGTCCCTTCTCTGTTCTTGAAACGGATTCTACTACAACTGTTGATGCACCAGCCGCGTCGTCCTTGGACTCAAAATCCAAAGTTCCTAGAACCTCATCGAAGAGAGGCGCCAGCTCCATCTTCAACTCCCGGAAACGAGCGATGTGGTAGTGCACGAAGATATGGGGCTACGATACAGACAGATTCGCAGAAAAATCTATGCCATGATGCTGGACTGAGATGGCTAACATAGCCGATTTTCGCAACGAATCCTCGCGCACAATAAGGGCACGTGAGGATGCCGTTGTAGTAATTATAGTTGATGGCCGTGGGACTTATAGTTCATAGCGTTTCGCATCAAGGTCGGCTTTATGCTGATCCTCAAATTCGCGAGCTCACCTATTTAGTCTTTCGCCATTCTGGTTGCTCTCGTTGTGCTGCCAAATCTTCCTATTGAGAGGGCTCTATGTTTCATCTTTTCATGTGCCGTTTCTGAGCTTCTTTATAGCGAAGGAGCTGTCCACCAGGTTTTAGCTTGCCCTCTTTTAGTTCAGAATAAAAGATGGCGCTTCGCCACCCTCGCATTCGCCATATAAGATACGTGACCACACCACCGAAGCTGCCAACGCGTTAAGTAGGCCTCAATCGACTGACTCGACGCAAAACTTCAATATTACGCACTCGATCGGACCGTCTGATCTTCCTGATGATACGAAGGTATTTAATGTGAAAACGATCCAGAGTGCGTAAGTGATGACGATACACACACCACGTCTCAGAGGAGTACAGTAGATTTGGCAGCATAACTTGGAAAGAGAAAAGACATGGCCATCCGGCATCCCCAAGAGTCATGCTTCATTTTATGCCGACTTTATAAAGGGCGGTAATTCTACCACTGGCGAGCGTGGCCGTAAAAGTGCAGCTAAAGCTGCGAAAAGATGCTATGCTATGCAGTCTTATAGATTAAACCCAGCCTTCGCTAATGCGAGCAATTAATCAAAAAATTAAGTAATCTTAAATTTGCAGTCAGTGTGCATCCAGCTTGAGAGCTTCATAGCTTAGCTCGAGAGATTGTTTTAATGTTAACAGCTTACCTCGTGCGTCGAATTAATAGCTTATGTAAAACGCCGAGCAGCTCGAGGCGATTAGCGGCGAATGACGTAAGCTGTTTGTAAGGCTTACAGCTTGTCCGATTTTCAACCGACTTCAACGAAGGAGGTTGTCAATTCGGATGTCTCGACGATTTTTAGGTATGTTCGCGTGTATATCAGTCATTTTAAAACCGACTTTTTTTATTAATTTGAAAGGATATACTTCGTAATTGTCCGGCAATTTTATTAAGATAAATCGGTTCAGTAGTTTGTTTTTTTTTTAAATAAAATAACGGAAATGAATGTTTTGGTAATACACTTTTAAGGCGTTTGGAGTCGGTTTTTCGAATATACTGTGAAATTAATGTTGCATAAGTTTATTTTTACAGAAAATTACAAAACCCGACTTCAAACGCCTTAAAAGTGTACTTTCGAAACATATCTTCCCCGTTATTTCGATTTTAAAAGCAACCTACTAATCCGATTTCCATAAAAAAATTGTGGGACTGTATATAAGGAAAGAATTTTTGAAATTGGTTCATAAACGACGGAGATACGCACAAAAATGCATGAAATCAATTTTGTTATTTTGATTTAAAAGAAAAACTACTGAACTGATTTTCCTAAAAATTTTATGGAAGAATACCCTATAAGATGAAAAAAGATTTTTAAAAACGGTTCATAGATAAAAAGAGATATGCGCGAACGTACATAAAAAAACATTCGAATAGGGAAACTTCCCCCTTTTTGAAACCGGTTAAAAATCGATTCATAACTTGTTGAGAAATCAGTTAATACACATACCATTTTTGGTATGTGTAATTACAATATACAAGCGAATTGAGAACCACATCCTTTTCGAGGTCGGTTTACAAACAGTTTTCGAGTGAAGTAAAATTACTTCACTCGAAAAATTATAATTTTTATTTAATCGTTGTTTATATATTGGGTAATCATACTAATTCATTAACATAGCTTTTAAGTATATGACTAATCAATTATTGATGTCTCGTTAATATTATCTGATGATTAACTTTTAATATATAATAATAATCTTTTACAGCAAATTACACAAACCTACCTCAAACGTCTTAAAAGTGTTTTTCTGGGAAAATGTTTATTTTCCGTTATTTTGATTTAAAAAAAACTACTAAACAGATATTTCTGAAAATTTTACGAGACCATCTTGAAGGTATTTATAAGTAGTTTAACATAAAATATTTAAAACACATTAGCACTCTAGGAGTGCCGACTGAATTAAAAACTTGAAAAAGGCGCGTAAAAAAGGTATACACTGCGATACAGCAAATGGGATACACTGCGAAAAAGCAGCTGACTGTATCTTTCGGGTACACGTTCGGGTACAATCGACGGTTCAGAATTCACCGGTCGAGCCTTTTACCTTAGGGCGTAACGAATCAGCCTCATTTAAAGCCTACTGAAAATGTATGTGCGGTGCTTCTCGCTCGCCTACGCACGGTGGTCCTGAGTGCAGCTGACGAGCCTTTCACCTCTGCGTGACGGTTCGGCCTTACTTACATCCTACGAAAAATGTGTGTGGTGGTTCTCGCTCAGGTACTTAGTAGTCTCGAGTTCACCGATCGAGCCTATCACCTCCACGTAACGGATCAGTCTCATTTAAAGCCTATGGAAAATGTATGTATGGTGCTACTAGCTGGGGTACACTCAGTGGTCTCGAGTTCACCGGTCGAGCCTTCCACCTCCACGCAACGGATCAGTCTTACTTACATCCTACGAAAAATGTGTGTGGTGGTTCTCGCTCGGGTACTCAGTAGTCCTGAGTTCACCGATCGAGTCTATCACTTCCACGCGACGGATCAGCCTCATTTACAGCCTTCAAAAAATCTGTATGTGATGCGCCAATAAAAGTTATACTTTAAAAATAGAAAGTAGTTTTTCTTTTAAATGAAAATAACAAACAAAACAAAATTGATTTTATGAATTTTTGGGCGTATCTCCGTCATTTATGAGCCAATTTAAGTTATTCTTTTTTTATATGATAGAGCATTCTTTGTAAATAGTTCTATAGTTTTTGAAAATTGGTTCATTAGTTTTTTTTTAAATAAATATAACAAAATCTATGTATGTATGTTCGCACATATCTCCGCAACTTATGAGTTGATTTCAAAACATATTTTCTTATATGATAAGGTACATTTTTACAGCAACCCTGCATTTTTTTTTATTAAAATCGGATTGGTAGTGTGGTTTTAAAATCAAAATAACGGAGAAGGTATGTTTCGAAAGTACACTTTTAAGGCGTTTGAAGACAGTTTTTGTAATGTTCTGTGAAAATAAATTTGTCTGACGTCGTTTAATAAATATACGCAAACATACTTCTAACAATAAGCCAGAGTGGATCGTACCTATTGCTAAATACTCGTAGAATAATATTTCAAAGAAGCTGTTATCAGAGGCGTTTCGATCGGCGAAAAACGGGCAAAGAATAATGACACCCATTAATTAATAAGCAACAAGTGCATTAAGTCTATAATCGTGAAGCAAGCGTTGAGTCTGCTTCTCTTGGGTCCCAGAGATTCGTTCTCAAGAAAAGATTAATGCACTAAAAAATATACAGTGATTGGTGAATTACCTACGATATTCAAAAACAAAATCAAAATACGTGTATTCACATAGGCCCTTGCGCGCTCATACATAGGTTTTACATAGAGATTCGTTCATTATAAGCTACCACCAGCTCGGAAAGCAGATTCTACTGAGAAGAGCTGGCGAGAAACTCAGCAGTTGCTCTTTTAAAATTATGCTTGTTTACAATTTTGTATATACAATGATTTGCTCTTAAACCTACGCGAGTAACAACAGTACTATAACCATAGAGTTGTGTCATCAAAATATTCAGCAATGCTATTATAAGCTTTACTTAAAAAGGATTTTTAATTTTATATTTAAATTTATCAAAAGATAAGCTTAAGTAAATATTATTTGTGGACTTCTATTATAGATGCGTATACTGTGTCCCACGAATGATTTGCCAAACTTTTAAAAATATTTTTGAAATTAGTTTAAAAATGATGGAGATACGCGCAAAAGTACATAAAATCAAGTTTGTTATTTTGATTTAAAAAAACTACTGAACCGATTTTCCTGAAAATTTTATCGGACCATACCGGAAGCGAAGAAACCCTATAAGATAGAAAGTTCTTTTGAAATCTTTTCATAAATGGTGGAGATATGCACGAACGTACATAAAAAAACAAAAATTCGAATTGAGAACCTTCCTCATTTTTTGAAGTCGGCTAATAATTAGCAACATATAAAAGACAATGCCCAAAAGCGGTACTAAAAGATATCTATCACGTATCAAGATCAAAATTATATAGTAATTGTTTCCATAAATTTTTACAATATACGTTTAATGGATTTAACTTTTAAACCGGGAATTTAATTTGATGTCTAAAAATATGAATTTGCCTTACCTACACTCTATGGCAGATTTTGTAAACGTCATTGTTACATAGAGATGTAAAATGCAAAAAAAAACTTGTTTTTGAAGTTTTTGACAATTCTTTCAGAACGCGTCGCCGACATACAAGCTAAAGATTTCCTATCTCAACATCCGGAAGTGAAGGAAGTGCAGGGTGCCGCGAAGTACGTGTCTACGCCTGCCAACGACAAAAACGTGACTGCCGAGAATTTCTTCACGAAGCCAGTTTTTGGTGAGATATTTGATTTTTTTTTGTTATTGCCTAAGAAGAGATTTTTTAAGCTCTAGAGAGAATTGACGCATACGTGTATTTTGGTCATGTTTTATCCTTTGGTAACGATTATAAATTACCAAAAGTTTCCAGGATATAATTAGGATGGTCAGCTTTCGGAAAATTGGACGATATTTTTAATCCAAACACACACCACAAAATCTTAAAACCCGTTTTTTGACCAATGTGTCTTGTCAACTATGGTATACGGTGCTGAGACATGATTACTCACCAAGATAAAATAAATAAATGTGAATATAAAAAACAAACTAAATATAAAGTCAGCTGTGCACAAAGAACTATGGACCGCGCCATGTTTGGCATCACGCTCTTAGACCGAATCACCAACACCAAAATTCCCAAACTTTTTTGGTAGAGAACAAATCTAAAAGAGCGATAGAGCCCAATTTAAACCACTGTCTTGAATGAATGCGAGAGATTCAGCGCCTCTTAAATTGCTACAGCGCTCCCCAGGAGGTGCTAGCGTCTACTTTGGAAACCACTAGAAGTAATGACAGAACGTGGTGACTGTGTGGTGTCCGAAAAATGGATACAGAAAGAGGGGACATTCACCTACGCGGTGGACTGATAATATCTGGAGAACCGTGGGCCTCATCTGGCCCACATTAGCTCAAGATAGAGTAAAATGGCAAAAGCAAAGGGAGGTCTATGCCCACCAGTGGGTAAAAAAAGCTGTTGCTGATGGTGATAAACAATTCGTAAAAATTTTTATGCCTTACGTTTAACATTAAAATCACTACTCACTTTGTACGTTATGTTATATATGAAATTATGCAATAAGTATTATTTAGATTATTTTTTTATGGAAATAAAGAAAAACAAGCAGACGGTTCGCCTGATGGTAAGCGATCCCGTCGCCCATGGACTTGCAACATCCGGAGAGTCATGAGTTATTGGATAGGATGGGTCGAAATTATGGATTTGAAGGGTAAGGAGAGGGAAAAGGAAAGGGTAGACATGGCCATACGACATCCTCAAAAGTCACGCATACTTTATTTTATGCCGAGTTTATAAAGGGCGGTGGTACTTCCTCGGGAGATCGCAACCATAGAAGTGTAGCAAAAGCTGTGTAAAGATGATAAGCTTTACCATCTGAAAAAGTTTAATTGTCATTTCGTTTCGTTTTATATTAAATAAATTATTGACTGCCACCTAAAAATTAAATTGAACGGAATGCAATTTAATTCAAATTTATATTAATTAATGATATATTTATTTACATTTACAAAAAAAAAATATTATGTACGTTGCAACAATTGCCAGCTTAAACCATAGCAATATACTTAACGCATACATTGTTCACAAAATGCTTCATGTTTTCACGCTGCTTTTACGTTACAATGAATCTGTTCCTCCACACCTCGTTTATACGTTGTAAATATTATAATATTCCTCGGGCTACATCCATTAAACAAATTAATCCTCGTCTGCCGGCAGAATGGTACAATCTCGAACGATCTACCGTATCACATTCATTGCAAACATCAATGGGCGTCATAACATCTTTTCCCGCCCGAATGCCCTTCCAAATTCAAATTATCAGATACGTCGATCATGGCGGCCACTTGTGTACAATTGCATGTACCGACAGACGCGCGCCATTGTTCGAAGCGTACGCGCATCTGCCCGATTCCCCGATTGTGTTGAATCGGAATTAGATTTCGAATTTCGAACGTGTTCTTTTTTTTTGTTTTCGTAAAACTGAACGTCGAACTAACGGAGGCGTTTTTGCCTTTGACCAGTTTGGTGGTTTTTTGTTAGGATTTATTTCGAACGCATAATCCTGGCTGGGTTAATTTTTGATGTTAGCTTTATTCAATATTAAAGTTAGAAATTTTGTTATATTGTTTAGCCTTTTTATAAGATAACACGGTAAGTAATTGAAATTCGCTTTACACTTGACTTTTTTTTTAACTAGTTGCGCTAATCTTCGTTTTATTTTAAATACTGGATTATTTTATATAACTCATATAGCGGTTGCCTTGCTTTTGTGTTTTATTATATAACTTCGGCTTCTAGAGGTCGTTTTTTTATGGAAAGGAAGACAAGCAGACGGTACACCTGATGGTACGTGATCCCGTCGCCCATGGACACACGCAACATCCGACGAATTGCAAGAACGTTGTCAACCTAGGAAATTGGATACAATTGGTTTATTGGATAGGATGAGTCGGAATTAAGGATTTGGAGGGGATAGGAGTGGGAAAAGAAAAGGGTAAACGTAGTAGCGTAATATTAAGCATCCTATAACTTTCCTTAAGACCTTGACGTATAATTTTTTTTTGTTATTTCTTACTAATAATACCAGAGAATAACGCGTTGAAATAACATATAAGCATACAAACATACGAGTATATTGGCTGAGCTAAACATATACCAGCAAAGATATTGAGTTAGAGCTTCTTTCTAATATAAGTAATATCTATTTCAACAAAATTACAGTATTTTGTTGAAATAAATATTACATATATATTTTATTAATATTACTTTAATTGATATTAAACATGGTTAAAAGTTAACTTGACTAATTTGTTGCGTTTAGCATCGCTTTTTCGCGCGCTTTATACTTTAAGTGAAGCAGCTAATAGAATAGACTTGTTTAGTTGCACATTGAGTGAGTTCACATTGGCTACCCTCCAAGTTTTCAGTGTATAATTTTAATTGAAGTTGTGTTTTTCATATAGTTGAACTTCATTATCGCATTAGAAATTTCCTGTAATTGTAGTTATTAGTCGATGTATATATGTAAATAAATAAATAAAAATACGGCTAAAACAAAAAAAATACGAGAAAAGATATTGGTCTGGCCGTTTCTGAATGATAGTCTACCGTTTCATTTAAAATTCGCGTATCAAATAAATTTATAAATTAAAGTTCTGATGCCTTCTGACACTTACGTAAAATATAACAATTTAATAAAATATAGTTTAAAAAACACGCTTTAATGAGAAATCGAACTAAAAAGTAAAAAATTCTAAGTCCCGCCGATCCCAGTCAGGATAATGGGATATGCTCATCAAATTATTTTAATATTATCAGCCCCTGAAAAGTCTGCAAACATTGAATAAAATCTGTCCGCGGAAAGTGGGTCGAAATAGTGTTCAAGGGAGTCGGCCACAAACAAGCAAACAAACACACAGGCGAAGCTAATAATAGCATGTTAAATAGGAGGATAGAGAAACAAACTATAACCTAATAAAAATAAATATGTTAATAACAATAATATATTTTTCATTAATAAAATTTTTAAAAAACCATTTAAAATTAAGCTAAGTTTGTACTATAAAAATTGTCCTCAAAGTACTCCTTCAAATTATAGTATGCCTTTTTAACCAGCGGTTCTTTTAAAAATGAAGATATATGAAGATTGTGTTTATTGGCGACGGCTTCACTTATCATAAGGTGATCCGTTTGATCGTTACCTTCTAACGATTACAATTGGCGGACTTAATGCCATTTAGGCATTCTCTACCAGTCAACCATGTGCGTGGAGAGATATTGTGGTAGGTGCAATGTCACATAATATAAATACTGTATATAAAATACCAGAATAATAATTTAAAGTAAATATAAAAGACACATTATTAAATATATAATATACTAACATACACATACATACATACATACACATACACACAAATATACGTATAAACATATATATAATGAATAATAACTAAATACATACATATTACACACACACT
>JAOCPS010373890.1:0-12398 GCA_025505425.1 Graphium colonna | reverse complement strand
TCATATATTTGCTTGCAGGTTGTTAGGGGAATTTTTTCGCGGAATATTGCTAATTAAACAGTCTTATAGAATTGTATCTTTGTAACATTAATATTTAAGTTGTTTACTTAAATTAAGCCGACGAAAGAGTATAAGATTTGGCATAATTAAAATTTATGTAGAGCAGACATAAACAACTCCAATACTTTTGTACTAGAAATACATTTAATTGATAATAAAATCATTACACACACTTCCATTTTATTTTACACAGCAATTGTATAACATATAAAGATCTAATATAATTAATGCAATTCTTAAAAATATTTTACAAGTGTGACATTTAGGATTCTATATAGTTTATGCAGAAACAACTATTGTTGGATCTCTAGAAAGTAGAAAAGACGGTAAAATTGTACTTAACATTCTGAAATGCTTTACAGAGTCGAGAGTATTTAGCCCATACAGCTCGCGTGACTGCAGTAGTTTTCTCATTGAGTTGTGAGTGGATGCTCTCCGTCAGTCGGGACAAACTCTTTGCGTATCACTGCAGTGAAACAGGCCGTAGAATCGGCGGCTACTCGTTTGAAGCATGGTGCACTGCCTTGCAGTATCCTTTAAAATATTTCTTGTAGTATATTTTATATATGTTCAAAATGTCTTATAGCATAAAATTTTGTATAAATAAATAGCAAATAAAAAATTATAAAACATACTAAATATTATAGTAAATGTGATAAAATTCTTAATTAGAATTTAGATATGCCTTAATATAGATTTTTGGATTTTTGTTTCGCAATAAATAGGTTTTTTGTTTCAATAACTGCAGAAGCATTTGTGAGGTAGGATATATTATGAGTTACTTTTGTGTTTGTATTAAATAGATCATACAAATTTTACAATCTTAATTTTTAACATTTACCATTTCTAAAACAGGAAATATATAACATTGTTACATTGATATAAAATTCATGTTAAACATTATTTCATTAGCAAGATATTAAGCAACCAAGCATTTCCTAAATACAACTATCAGATTTGATTCGCAGTCAAAATACGCATTTGTCGGCGATTACAGTGGCCAGATAACAATGTTGAAATTGGACAATAATGGAGCAGCATTAGTAACCACATTTAAAGGACACACCGGGTAAGTGAATTTGTTAATTTAATTATCAAATTGAATATTTTGTTAAGTTATTTTATATAATGATATCTTTTATTTAAACAAAAATTATCTATTTTATTATAAAAATTTAAGATGTTTTAGTTTTATTAACATTTGTTGATTGGACTGAAAGTAAAAATTTGCAATTTTCATCAAATTGCAGCATTGCACATATTTTGAAATATGTAAATGTTGTTTCTTTATGAGATGGACTAGCCAGTTAGTTTTGGATTAATATTTTACTAAATTGAATCTGGTAGATGTTTATTTTCTAATATAAGGAAACAAATAAGATATATGTCAATTTTGATCAATGCAATAGACCTTGTCCTACATTTAATTGTATTGGTCAAGGTGGACTAAATAAAGCTAATTTCATGTGCATTTCATAATTAACACTTGATTTCATAAGTGCATCATTTAACATGATATATCTATATATTCATATGTGGAGCAATATGTGAATGGATATATGTAAGCTTTCAGATAGTTAGATTTGTCCAAGAGGTGACTATGAGGCTAAGATTATGAAAATAAAAATTACAAAAAAGTTCAAAAATTACAAGTTTGGCCATTGCAGGTCTAGATTTAAATTTTTTATTTAATATACATTCATGATTACTTTTTGTTTTCAGCTCCGTCAGAGTTTTGAATTGGGCGCCAATACCTCAGCTGTTATTTAGCGGTTCATTCGACCAGAGTATAATTGTATGGGACATTGGTGGGCAGAAAGGGACAGCTTACGAGTTGCAGGGCCACAGGTGAGATAGTATTTAAATTAAGACATTTCAACGTCGTTATAGGTACTTTATACGTAGTAAACTTTAACATCCTTCATACAGCTGTTGCTGCACTTCTCCTGCCGGGTTTACCCGGGGAAGTACCACTGCCCATCACAAAAATCAACATAAAATAAAGTATGCGTGAATTTTTGTGTTGCCAGATTGCCAGATGGATTTCTACCCTCTTCTTTTCCCACTTCCTTTCTTTTCGAATCCTTCCAGAATATATTTCTGACACATCCCACCAAATAAATCAGGTGCCAAATAATTACGTGTTGACGATTACTGTCGACAATAAGACTAAATAGAGGCATTATTTCTATGAGTTTGTTTATGAAATTTATGGCTTTTCGTGACAGTACCTATACATGATAAGACTACAAGGATTGATAATGCTACATTGATATAACGTCCATTCTTAGGTTTATGGAAAAACTGAATACCAAATTGAATAAATGAAATTGCGGTTTATTTTTAATTAGCTGCTAACTCTCGACTATGTCGGCTTGGAGTTTTGTTTACTTTGCATTTTAAATAAGAGTTAGTTTTTATTATAGAATAACGTAGCTTTGCAAGCAGCGTGTTAAAATCGCCCGCATCACAATAGCACATTGTGCACATATTTGCTTTGATAAATCTACAATTTTTTTTATTATTTTTTATTTTTATTTAAAGGAAGACAAACGAGCAGACACTTCACCTGATGTTAAGCGATCCCGTCGCTCATAGACACACGTAATTTCCAGAGAGTCACGAATGCGTTGTCAACCTGGGAAGTTGGATAGAATAGGTTTATTGGATAGTATGAGGTCGGGATTAAGGATTTAGAGTGGAAAGGAGTGGGAAAAGAAAAACATGGCAAAAGTCATGCATACTTTATTTTATGCCGAATATAAAGTGCGCTGGTACTTCCACGGGCGAGGGCGGCAGTAAAAGTGCAGCAAAAGCTGTGAAAAGATGTTATGCTCTACCTTTTTTAAATTTGTCCTTTAATTTGCTTCGAAATAGCAACTTTATATTCTGTACGTAAGAATAAAGGACAATGCCCATTTGCCCACAAACCGTACCAAGTTGTATCAAGTTCAAACATGTTTTTTTGGAGACTAGATTTATTATATTAACTACTACAGAAGTTATTTTCGTAAAAAAACCCCGGCTTTCGGAGATATTTGATAAATTCGAAAAATTGATTCATAGAAAATAGCTTCTATTGTATTGTACATCACCATGACAGATTGTGCAAACGTCATGTAGGTAAAGCAAAGTTCATACTTCTATACTTAAAATTAAACTCTAGGCTTAAAATGAAATCCATAGAGCCTTAAAAATTATGAATATAATCACTATATAATTTTGATCTTGATGCTAGAGAATTGTTGATAGGTTATAGTATAGTTTTGGGCATTATCCTTTGCAAAACAAATAAAATATTTTTGACACGTTAAATTAAACGTTACTTTTGTTGCAGACTGTTGATGTTTGAAGTTTTTTAGTGTATCAATGACTATAACATAAATTTTATTCCAAACTCTTAAGTTATCTTAATCACGAATTCTACATAGCATCTAACATCATGCAGAAACATTAACAAATATTTATATAAAATAAAATTTCAAAAAAAGACTTTAAACATCGAAGAAATGTCAGTTATTATATGAAATATGAGATCAATCTTTAAATTTGAGCTAACAAATAACAAGTGTGACATTTATGATACTATGAAGCTTATGCGGAGGTGTTAACAACACTAAAATTTAGTCGAATTTCGACCATTGTCAGATCTCTAGTAGAACGGGCATTTAAAGAAGGGGATTGTCTATAGCGGCCTCCCTATTTGTGTCTTGCTCACACTATTGCTGTCAGCAAGACACAAGAAAGCCGTAGACAATCCCCATTCTTTAAACAACTGCGTATTATACGTGAATACTCTTCCAGCAACAAAGTAACGGGCCTTTGGTACGTTGGGGGCTGCGAGCGTCTAGTATCGGCTGGAGAAGATGGCGCGATGGGCGTATGGGAGATGGGCGTCAGGAGAAGGGAGACGCCAGCGTGGCGCGAGAGCGACCTCTGCCAGTTGTGCCGAGCGCCTTTCATCTGGAACGTGCGCGCCATGATGGAGAAGAAGCAGCTGGGTAATTAATGCTCTAACTACGTATAGTATAGTAGTCTATTGTGAACTTTTATGATGGTCATTGACGAAACGTCCATATTGACGTAGTGGCGGGAAATTGTGCGCGAACGAATCTAAATGCGATCTTAAATATATGGAGAACTGCGGCTAATACGCAAGATGTCCTCCCGCCAAAACTCAGGAAGTCGTCCGGGACGATTCGTCAGTTACCAAAATTAATTCTTTGGCCTGCGGCAGCACAATGCCTTTGGTGGTACGCGATGGCCACTACTATTCGGATAGTTCATACTACACTAATATCTATCTTGAAACCCCATAATAAAACCAGACCTAACCTCCTGGCCCAATTACAGCCATAGTGGCCAATTTACTGAGAGCTTAGCAAATTGTACAAGAGATATTATACAGTGCGCGCGCAAAGACAGATGCACTCTCTGTTCCTTTGCTCTCATAGCCCGATAGAACGGATATCCGACACGACCGCAGATAAATCAGGCAATCGGGTGATCAACCCGCATTGCCCTAACCTAACTAAAAACAACAATACAAAGTAATCCCCCGCGGGTCACTATGCCACAGAGGCAGTTTCCACGGAATTCCTCACATACCAATTTCAACCTTAACACTTACATGCCCATTTACCCCGCTCCACAACGTAGTGTAGCTGATGACGCTCGATAGTCTAATTAGATTTTAATTTTTTAAAACGTGATGATCGACCAAACTCAATGATAAAAATTTTATAAAACGAACGTTTTATCAATTTCAAATCTTCCACCTCATAACTAAAGTCTAATTTCGCTAGACCCCGAGGCAGCCCTATCGGCGTTGGAGGAATACGGTAGTCAACTTTACATGAAACACGTTACATGCTAATTTCATCCTTGTTTCCATGTAGCAGAGTTTAATTTTGCAAGGCATGGTGATCAACCAAACGCCTCACCAATTTCTTACTATCAACATCATAACTAAGGACTATTTTCGCTAGACCTGAGACAGCAATATTGACGCTGGTGAAGCTAGCTTACCTAGCTGAGGACGTAATATATAGGCGCAAGTAACAATTTTTACAGTAACAAGGTCTAGTTGCTAGGTCTGGTCTTAGACACCAATATCACCCTTATCTTTATTTAACCAGGTTTAAGGCAGCAATACTGCCGCTGGTGAAGCATGGTGGTTCCCAATTAGTCTGTTTCATAAACGCTTCGCATACAAATATCAACCTATCCCTATTCGACAAGGATTGTTCGCCGTAGCTGAGGCTGCAACTCTGCCGTTGGTTTGGTACTGGAAACAAAGAGTAATTTTCCTAAGCGTTCGCCTATTTCGGTTTCATGTCAGTTTGAACCTTATTCGCCGCTCACAAAGCCTATTCCCGCAGGTCTCCGCCAGCACCACTGCCGCTGGTGCGGCGCGGCGGTGTGCGGCACGTGCTCGCCGCACCGGTTGCCGTTGCCCGTCATGGGCTTCGAGTTCCCGCAGCGCGTATGCACGGCTTGTTATGACACCCTACGTCATGAACCGTGAGTAGATTATTTTCTTTATTCATTTCCGTATATGGTTCCGGACGATTGGTGAGTCCCCTACGATATTAAAAGAGAGCACTAGGTACTCGATTGTCATCATATATATCTAATAAATCAATATTTACTTTTAATAATATTTTTATTCTTCATATATGATCCCCATGTATAGCGTCTTAAAGTATTGAAAGTGACTCACCAAAGACAGGTTGCAAACACTGCTAGTTAATTTGATAACCTTTTTGGTTATTTGGTAGTGTATGTATGTTAGTGATCGTGTATCGTGACAATTTAAAAAAAACCTAATAAAAAGAAATTGGTAAGCCATATTATACTCTAAGTATTTTTGTAATGTGAATCAAATAATAGAAAGAAATATTGATAAAAACACTTTCGAATGAAGAATTTAACTGCCTATATCTATATATAAGATAAGATAACGAGCAAGTGCTTTTCCTCGATAGTTATACTGCAAACCTTAAAAGGCTAATTTTTAGTCACTGGAAACTCAAAACAATTATTAATTCTAATATATTTTTATTATTAATGCTATAATCTCTCGTGGATGAGGATATTCATGTAGAATTGAATGTGCCTTTAAATTTATTTTGATAACTCTGTGTAAACTATATGACATTACCATCTTTCTTCTTCCTCACAGGCGCGAGTCTCTAGCCTCCTTCCACGACATGAAGCATGCAGTCGCTTCCCTATACGTTGACGAGGCAACAGGACGAATGTGCACCGCTGGCAAAGACCGGGTCATCAAAGTGTGGGACGTCAGCGTACTCCTAGCCCCGGCACCCAAACCAGGCACCAGCGACCAATAGCCATAGCGAAGCAGATCTTATTGTTTTAAATGGAAAGCTGGGAATCGCCTGCAGGAGTTAGGTGCACCCACGCAGGGTCGTAACGGTACGCTCGAGTTCAGATAGCCTTTATTTCACTTCGTCTAGCCTTTGGTTTTATGATTAAAAATGGAATTTGTAAATGTTACTGCCTAACCACATTCTGGGGTTAAGGCGCATCATCAACTAGAGAGATTTGTACCGATTTGTAATTTCAGATTACATCTATATTCTTCGTTTAGATTTCGACTTTATTGTCAATAGCCCAGAGTCGACATTCAAAGGTCACTTTTACTTTGGCATTAAGGTACTCCCACACTAGAGTTAGAAGATGAAACGGTTAATGTTTCGCAACACTAGCTCGATTTATATAAATTATAAATCGTGACTATGCTTCATTGAATAATGTAAATGAACGAATGATACTACGATACGCATCGTCGGTGCAGTGTGTTACTAGTATAAATAGAACTCGTCTTACGGTTGCGGCGATGAACTAAATCATTATTAAAAACTAAATTATGTCATAAAACATAGATTGCTAAAAAAAACGTATTCTTTATTGTTAATTGCTTTCGGGTGTATTTGTTAAAGATCTTTAATCCTTGTGTAAGACGACTTGTCACATAAGACTTTTCTTTCACGTCCATATGATCATATTATTAAACAATGTCTCTAATGTAAAAAAAAAAATATTCAAATCGATTTTGCTCACGTAACATGGTATGCTAAAATACTTAATCATATTTGCTTGGTCTGGAATGTACCTATGTTAAAATATATAGTAAAAAGATCTGTTATTTATACAGGTTTGTTTAACGATACCGACAATATTTTTTATCTACATTGCTTGGGGCTATTTCATGACTATTCTTACTTAAAAAGAGTTAATATATTTTCAATTACTTTTTAAATTAGAGTGTAATTTTTATGGTCCAACGAAGGTTTTCTCTTAGGTTTTAAATTTTATTCATCTATTGTAAGGTAAGACTGAATCTTTCAGGTTATTAAACGATAATGTTTAAATAAATCGTTTGATGTAAATTGTGAAAACGTTAAAGTAGAAGTTGTTCATTAAATTTTGATGAAATGTGTTTCAAATGCCTTTTCATTTGTAAGCGATCTCGTTGATGCGGTATGGTTGATATATTGTCATAGACTATCGAGTATTATTATTTTTTTACTTAAATCCATAATATGTATTTTTAATAAGTTAGCACGCATCACTTTTATAGAATTGGCCAATAAATATAGTTGTGCGATGTTTTATTTGCCCCAACTTTGGTACTGGCATTTAGGAATGTGCATTTCGACGGTAAAAAAAAACAAGGCCATTCCGTCAACAGTTACCGTTTGAATTTGGAATAGATTGTTCGAATTAGAGAAATAATGTCGCTACTAGTAAGTGATTATTATACATTATTAATATCGTGTAAAAAGCAGAAGTCAACCATATTGTGTCAAATGAATTACGCAATCTAGAATCAGTTTTCATGAAGGCCATGTTGGCAACTTTCCTAATGTTTATTATCTTTACGGTAATGTGTGCTAATGTGAACTAATTAAATTGTGTTCATACGACGCTAAGAGTGTCGTGTTAGCGCAAGTGTCGTTAGAATTCTTAGAGGAATTGATAGCAGCGTCATTTAGATGTTAAAATTCGTCTACATTCTGGTCTCGTGACCTCTTAATGTATATTATTTGTATATCTTAATGTTGCAGTATAAACGTGATCGGCGCGATCGATATTTATAATAAAATTTTGAATTTAGAACTCGCCTTCTTTAATCTTTTTACTTATCAAAAATGTTTGGAAAAAGAAAAAAAAAAAGGAATTTTCATATTTAGTTGAAATTAAATTAACGTATCCGTTTACGGTGGAGCAACCGGGATTATATTTTGGTGATAATTTTATAAAATGATTTTATAAAATAAATTTACAAAATGTATGAATGGTATGTGTTATGGTTGTTTGTTAATAAATATTATTAATAATAATAATAATAATTCTTATTATTATTTTTAACAAATAACATTTCACATACCATGTTATTTGCTAATAGCGAAACGTTAAATCGGCATAGGTTGAAAGGTGTCAGTTTGAATAAAAAAAAGCATTACGTTAACGGCGATTAGCATTTAAATTGCCCATTGATCATGGATATAAAATTCTTTTGAGTAGTTTCTGTCACATCACATCCTTGATGGTCGATAAGCAAGGTCGCGGCACTGGCGGGGCCTTTGAACGCGTCCTGCTCTTCTAGAAGTTTCCTTAGAATTTCAGCTAAAACCAAATTAAAAAGATCTATTGTAACATGATCTCCAGTAATTTGACAACCAGTCTCAATGTTTGAGTCTAATAGAATCTTATTTATTGCTTTTAGATTACATGCATATTCAGATGTGAGCTTCAAATCGAGCAGTAATACCAGTGCAAAAAAAGTTCAGTTAACATTTGATCTTTTATTCACTTGCTGTGTTGCCATGATTGAAAATACCTACAGGGTATAAACAAATATTGTGGATCGTTATTCCGGTTAAATATTCTTTAAAGAACATAAAATATAATGCAAATCTCGTGATGGTCCGGATATCAAATATATATTTTTGTATTGCCTATTAAAATATTATTAACCTATACGACGACGCTACTTAAAAATATTTATTGTATGAACTCTTCTATTGTATGAAGTCACTTAGAGGTAAATTGTTTGAAATTATTTTTGTTTGAGGTAAAATAACCAATTGGTCGTAACATTACAATATGCTAACGTTTAGGCAAAATATATTATTTTTAATGTAATCTTTTATAGTAAACGGTCTGCAGAAGAACAAATTATTAAAAACCGTTGCATTCTATGGCCATTTTGTTTTCGCATTAACACATTGGACTTTTTAATTCCTCTTGATACCTATTTACTATGTGAAGATTTAATAAACATTTCATATTAAATCTTGATTATAAAGAATTTGGTAAATATTGTTAGCTACGAAATTGTAAACATTTTATTAAAAAAAAAAAAAAAGTGGACATCCGTGTTAAACTTTTAAAAATTGAACTATTTACGAAATAATAATAAAAAGACATAGTTAATCTCTTTGCATTGAAAATTTGGCTGTTGATTAAAGTAATTTATTTCTTGTATAATATTCGATAAAGAAAAACATTGTTATTTTCCCTGAATTAAAAAAAAAATAATACTACGTTTTTTTTTATAGGTTTGTTTTGCTATTGCTTAAAAATGTCACTAGATTTATTTGAATAAAGTGTATTTTATTTACTTTTTTACTAAATTTAAGAAGCGTGTAACATCATTGTGGCATCAAATTATTTTTTAATTATTAATAATATTAATTTATTGTGAACTTGAAACATCATGTTCTTTAAATATGTTAGCACTTAGATTGTTAATTTTTTATTATGGTGTTCATTAAATGTTATTTACGTGTAATTTTTTCGATGAATGTGAATATCGACTAAGCATGTAAATTTAATATTTTCTTTTTGTTTTACTTTGGGATGGAAATATATATTTTAAAGAAAATAAATTACTTTGATGTTATTGTGAGGTAAATATTTTTTTATTCACTGAGCTTAATTTGTTTGTAAAATAACACTGTAAGATAAAATATAGTCATTATATATTTAGTAGGTATAATGTGTTGTATCTATACACATAGATCGCTTAAAATTTATATGCCAATAAATTATATGAGTAAATAATGCTTATTATTGGACTAAAACTCAGAATTACTAAATCTCGATAAGGACATTATTCATATTATAAAAAGGTATTGTATTTTTTATAATTTAAATTTAATTAAGTTTCCCAAGTATGAGTAAATATATTTTTTATAGTATGGCTGTATTGAGATAAAATTCTTTAAATTAAATTGAAATATTTTAAATTGTTTTATAAGGGACCATAATGATTAAATTTATTTAGCTTTTATAGTAACAAATTTAAGATGTTAGCTTATGCTAGTGTGTTGAAATTATTGTGAACAATTATAACATTTTGTAAATAATACGCGTTGTTAAAAAATATAATTTATTTACTACACAAAAGTAAAAAAAAATGCAAAAAGAACTAATTAAACATAATTTAATAGACACAAAACTTGGTTAATGTCAAAAAAAATTGTAGAACTACAATAAATAATTTTCTACCGTTTTTTCGTGGCTCGGTGCGGAAGTTCCGCTTGCATTTGACCGTTCGTTTTTTGTTAGAGTAAAAATAATTGAAGTCTTGATTGAACTAATCAAAGCTACCTGTGTTAGTTCGAGCATTACACCTAAGCGTTATAAACTAGATATAAATATGATCAATAACTATTGAATAAATCGACTGGAGGTAGATAAAATAAGCTTAATTACATCGTTGCATGACGATGACTCAACGTACATGCAAAGTTACTGCGGTATATGAATATGCTGCGGATATGTGATATTCACAGCCTTTGGTATCAGGTACGTCGTGTTTCGGTCTCGATCTCACACGGCTTAAGTCCGCCATTTGTGGCTTGCACGAGCAGTCAGGAGGTGATCGCATTGCCTTCACCCCGGACAAGTATATTGGTTCTTCGTAACACACACTTGGCCGTTAAACACTTGGCCTGTTGGGCAGTTGAGGTACGTCCGGGTGCCAAGTACGCAGAAATAGTAGCTCTTGCATTCCGTCCCTTGCTGGACGAAGAAGCCGTCCCTTTCGCAGTGCTTGCCCCCATTTTCCACGTTTTCTTTCCTATGGGCGCCGCACTCGTGGTGAGACGGCTCCACACAGGCGTGCCCGTCAAATATCTTGCCGCCCAAGCACGACAGAGTAGCCAAACGATCGCCCCCTTGGCAGTAAAAGTACCTGTGAAAATTGAAAATGTTTATGTGTTATGTTGATATTAGAAATAATGCATGCCATGGATTAATTGTACAGCCAAGTTTTTTATTAATTGTAGTTAAATTTAGGATATCTCTTCAAAATTACTGCATATTAAGATTTAATCCTCTGTTCTAGGCGGTCATTGAAAATAGTCTTGGTGTAGGAATGAATGTGAAAAAAACCTATTTGAATGTTAAGTATTTTTAATTGCTGATATTTTTTTAATCTCATGTCAATTTTACCTGTGGCAACTGGTTTCGATCTCAGCGTGGTAACCGTCGGCTTTTCCTGAGCAAGAATAGTCCTCTGTGGGACAGAGCTCCGGGTCGGAGGGCACGCAGCTCTCCCCATCGAACACATAGCCTGTGGCGCACGCGTATACCGCCTTCTCGCCCCCGATACACGCGTAGTAGCCGCGGCATCCCGTGTCAACCGCCCGGTAACGCCCGTCCGGCCGACCGTAGCACGAGTCGCGGTCGAGGCTCGGGCATAGGTATCGGGCCGCCGGCGAGCACCGTGCTCCGTCGTAAATGAGCCCCTGGGGACACTTCAGCACTGTTCTCTTGGAGCCTACGCAGTGGTAGTACTTCGTGCAATTAGATTCGAGATCTTGATATGTTCCAGTAGGCATGCCTTCGCACGCCTCCGAATCAACAGGACCCTCGCACGAGAACACATCCGACGAAACGCACTTGGTACCGTCGAACACTTGGGCCGATTCGCACGCGCCGCGCGCCACAACCCTCTCGCGGCGGCAGTCGAACCACGACTTGCAGTCGTGCCAGTCACGGTAGCGGCCATCCTGCCGGTTGAAGCACGGGCTCCGGGCGGGCGGCGGGCAGTAGGCGCGCGACACCGGCTCGCAACCGCCGTTCGAGAAGAGCAGCCCCGGCTCACACACTCCCCTCCGGATGACGCGCCTCGCCTCGCACACGAAGTATTCCCGGCAGCCCGTGACGCGGTCCGCGTAGGCGCCGTCCGCGGCCTGCTGGCACAGCGAGGCGCACGCCTCGTCGGAGCAGAAGTCGGCGTCGCCGGCCGGCAGCGCCACGGCGGCGGCGCGCGGCGGCGGGCAGCGGCCGGCGCACCC
>JAOCPS010373781.1:0-12399 GCA_025505425.1 Graphium colonna | reverse complement strand
GATCTTGAATAAACTTAAAACAGTGTCAATTCTCAAAAATGGATGCAAATCCGTTTTCATACCATTCAGTATAGTAATAATCTCAGGTCATTGTTCGCATTTAACTGAAAAGAAAAATTCTAGAAGAATAATTTTATGGCATTGAAGAAACAATAAAAGTTACATTTGTTTACCAAAAATAATCTCAAACAGAACATAGAAAGCAGAAAAAGAAAGTAAATAAGAAGAATTGCACGCATTAAATATTACCTTTGTCGTATTTATTACAAAATATAAGTTGGTTTATATATTGATTTGAAACAATCTTTCATCAATGTTCAGCCAAGCTATTTATTTCTGCCCGTAGTGGTTTGTAACACTTCGTAGATGTTAATTCAAAATGTTGAGCGGATTGATATTTTGGCCATACAGCGAGACGTAAAATAACAACCTAGAGCGCATCATAGTCGTCGAAAAGGTCGAAGGAACACGATCAAGAGACTGAAGGCCCACAAGATGGTTGAAACAAATAAGCTCAATAGTTTGAATTAACGTCTCGATATGAGAGATGAAATATATGAAAGATTTATGACGTAAGTATTTCTCAAATAAATCTGATGTTATCAACTTTCCAAATGTTATTTATTTTATTTACTATATTAAAAAACTTCATATCCAGGTTTTTCTAAACGTCTGGACGACGCCTACTCTCCCCTTGAATTATTTATTAAACTGCTACCAACGATTTACGAGATAGAAATACTTTTTACATTCTTAGACTTTATATTAATTTTGGTTTTATTATTTTAGTCTTATGTGCTAGGAATCAAACTAAAACATAATACATAATACCTTTTATATGTAAGTGTTTTATTTGTTATCATTATTTCTATCACTAAAGTATTATTAGTGGTATTATAGTCGTGGTGAGCAGATATATCAAAAACTAAAACAGAAAATTAATTGCTTTATTGAACGAACACCCTTGATGCTTACAGGTTACTTATTCTTCTTTCGAGAAGGACACTAACTATTTATTTGTTTCTACTTATTTGTTTTCTTTAAGTTCTTCTACAAAATCTTATCAAAAATATATTGTGTCACACTCATCGGGAGTGTAAAACTGTGAGGTAGAAGTAATTTTGTAACCTTCGTCTTGTCGTCTTTGTAGGAAAAGGATGACAAATAAAGCGGACGGTTCACCTGATGTTAAACTATCTTTTCGTCCATGGACCGACACATAACTCGAATTATTGCGTGTGTATTTTTAGCATATCATCAACATCATCATCTCAGCCTTTTGACATCTACTGCTAGATATAGGCCTCTTCTAAGGCGCGCCACTTCAAACGATCCTCAGCTATTCTCATCCAGCTTGTGCCTGCCACTCTTCGTACATCGTCGCTCCATCGAGTAGCAGGGCGTCTTACACTTCGTTTGCCAAGACGTGGTCTCCACTCCAGAACTTTACTGCCCCATCTACCATCAGTTTTACGACTAAAGTGACCAGCCCATTATATTTTCATAGTATTTGAATATGTATTTGAAATTTACCTAAAAGGGCTGAGTTTCTTTATGGTTACCATTCTCAGATGTATGTACATACATACATAAGATAACGTTTCTTTTTTGTATATTACACTTTTCCTAAGATAACATCTTTTTCCTGTGCTTTACGCATTTTACTGTGTATATATTAACAGCGTATATAAATACATAGATATATGTCTGTTAGGCTATGTTATCCGCATTTGATAATTTACAGTGCTTAAGTATTAAACATGTTTTTTTAGAAGTGATATCAGATACTGGATATCTATCACTTGGAAACTAAATCTTATTGGTTGACATCAAATTATTGCATATTAGTTTTTATTTAGATAGTCATTGGATTCTCAAGTTCTATCTTCCGTTTTAATATCTAACCATATCATATCTAATCGTCGACAATGACGAAATTTAGCAATTTCTACTCATAATTTTATGTAGATAATCCACTAATTACTTTCCTAATTACTTCGAGATCTTTCTAGAGAAACTTTTTTAATGGAAAGAATGACAAACGAACAAACGGTTAATCTGATGTGAAGTGATCCCGTCGCTCATGGACAAACAGAATTATGATTTGAATTGAACCTGGGAATTAGGATAGAATAGGTTAATTGGAAAGGGTGGAATATATTAAAGATTTGGAGGGGCCAGGTTGGAAAAGGAAGAGGGTAAGAATAGACGTCCGGCAACTCCAAAAGGTACTTTAACATATTGGTTTTAAATGAAACAATTTTACGGATTTTATCACGGTTTATTTAAAATTTTATCACTCGACGTTTCAAACCCTTTATAGCGTTCAAATATCGTACGCAAATTTGCGTAAGTCTCAGAAACAAAACTTTTTACTATTATAAGATGTAATTCATGGATATAGCTGTATACATAATAAAGGCATAAAGATAATTTAAAAAAAATATAATGGAAAAATATATACCCGATTTAATATTTTCTTTATACCTCGAATAGTACTTGAAATTAATATTTTTATAATAAGGGACTTCGTTCTTATCTGGTGTACTACGATACCACCACACGGTATGTTTTTCTATTTGTTTGGTGAAAAAGATTACAAATAAAAAAAAAATTCTCAATTAGAATATACAGAGATAAAAATCTATGGATAAGTAATAATTTTGTAGGGGTAGATCGAATTTTAATGTATCTTGGGAATAGTCAAATTTTAATGATTATCAGTGCTTGAAAACAAATCTGGGCAGGAATAGTTATCAATTAAAAATACTGGTCAAGTGCGAGTTGAACTCGTGCATCGAGGTTCTATACAAACCTGTAAATTAAAATTTGAGGATTTCGATTTTTTTCCTTCGGGTGTGCTAAAAAAATTGCTTCTTGCCAAATTTCACGATTCTTGGTACTGTGTGGATTAGAACCTATGCTCCTAGATCATCAAAATCTTTTAGAGCTTCGTCTGACAATCAAACTCGTGGAAATTCTATGTTTTCACAAGTTGAAGACTCTAAACTAATAGAGTCACGCATGAAGACATGTTAAATTGGGGGAATGTCACTAAGGGCGGTATACGGGCCCTTATCGTGACCGCCGATGACTGTTTTTTTTCGATCGCTGGGGGCGGTTCTCACCGCTCCGTTGCATTGCCGGCCTTTAAAGTAGGTATATCTTCTTTCCGTAATTTTCCCATGTCGTATGAGCCCGAAAGTACCGCTGTGTAACAATTGATTCCACAAGGGTGTCGTGTTAGGCAGAAAATGACTATGAAAACTCACTGGGGCGGACTGCCAACTATCGAGGTGGTATCGATGTTTTTTTGTAGATTGTCGGGTCGTACGATAAACAAACTGTATTAATCTGGACACTCCCCGTGGTAGATGCGGTATAATATGCACAATTAGGCGATATCTCTTCACAGCGCCAAGGAATCGAGGCGATCGTCAAAGGAAAGGGGCTGGTGAAAGGATCCCCCAGCCCAGAGGCATATATTTATAGTATTTTTATAGAGAAATATGTTGTATTTTCTCACTGTATATACAAAGGCCACTTAGGTTGTTTTAAATATTTCCGCGCTATTATATTTTTAATAACTGTTTTATTTTACATCTTCTTTACGTATGTACTTTGATTTTGTTAAGAATATGTAATTTGAATATCTCACTAGACTAAATAAATTTATTTAAACCGAAAAAAATTGTTGTATTTTTTATAACAATCTGTGAATTGCCCCTAAATTTTTAACTTATCTTAGGTAATGACGTCTTGGTACTGGGCAACATACTTTTCCGTTTTTTTATATAAGTGATGTAAATATATATTTCTGATTTATGATTAATACTAAAATATTATATTGAAATATAAGGAAATAAGGCTTATTTACAGTGCTTCAAAATCAAAGTTACAACTGTCTTAGTTACAACGGTTTCCTCTATCTCCTTTTCCGTTTGCTATCTCTAAAAAATCCAATACACCCTATATTACATTTTATAGATGTCACATGTCTTATATTTTTTTAGAAAGACTATTCTAATGATTTTTACGTCTAATTTAGTCATTGTGAAAGGTACATTAATTTTCGATGAATGGGCCACCGTTGGAATACATAAAAGTAAGCGTAGGTTATATGAACTATATGGTGAAAAGACATACAATCAAAGTAATTGATTTTTGAATTATATTAAGGCCTACTCTAAAATATTTAGAAAAGTTTGTTTAGTTGCAAAATCTATATATATTATTAAAGTGCAGTGAATAAAATTAAGAGTGCCTCTGATAAAGTGACCTGTAAAATGACATGGAAAATAGTTAATAATGAAAATGGGAAAGTCGCAAATCACAATCCGAAGCTGACATTATCTGTTGCAGATGGAACCATTATAACGGACCATGAGGTTAGGCGTTCTTCGAAAAATATTTTGCTGATATTCCAGTTTCAGTTACCAGGTCACTTTTTCCTCTCCAACGCTGAGTCATTGATGAAAGAAAATACTTATGAATGTAAAGTGAACTTTACATTCATTAGTATTTTGTGTGAACACCTTTAAGCAGTAAATATACTTTAATATAATTTAAATCGTACTTCCGATTTATGGGGATCTCTGTGAAGGTGGATTCGATTATGGATGTAATCGCACCTTACCAGCAATTTTATTTAATTGTTGTATTGAACGTGGTGAATTTCCTGACCTTATGAAAAACAGTAAAAAAATTCCGATATTTAAGTTTGATAGTAATTCTGACCCCAAGAATTTTGAACCTATTTCTATAATACCGACTCTAGGTAAAATTTTCGAAAATGAGCTTAATTTATTACATAACAAGCAATACGGATTAACCCGGGGTAGCTCAACAACAGATGCGCTCAACAGCAGAGCTATAGAATTTACAGAGTTGAAATGAATGGCAAGAGATCTTCCGGGGCCTTGGTTAGTATGGAGTCCCACAGGAATCTATTCTTGGGCCTTTTCTCTTCCTTGTCTATGTAAATGACCTACCTTATTTAGTCAGTAAAAGATAGTATTGTTGGCTGACGATACTTCTTTTGTTTTTAGAGTTAAGCAACGTTTCTCCAATTATGACACGTGAACAATACTCTCTCCACAATCTCATGTTAAATAGTAAAAAAACTAAATGTGTCAAATTAAGACTCATAATGTAAAATATCAGAGAGCTGATGTAAGTCTAGCCACTTGCGGTGCAAGGAATTTTTCGGTTGAGCGTGCCAGAACCGTCGAGCAGGAATCACTTCGCAGTGCGTTCAGGCAGCGTTCAGCGGGTGGGTTTCAGAAGAGAAAATAAAGAGGTAGAAGGATAAAATTACATCTGTATCAATATTAAATTTATTTATTAATAATCTTGCATGGTGTGATACTTTTTAAAACAACTTGGAATGTGTAACGCTACAAGACATTTTTTACACTCCCATGTAGTTTCACTGCGTTTTTTATATTTAGTGCATACTACGCTCTTCCGTTATGGATTTTTTTGGCGTTTGTAGGTGGTATATTTCTTGGGAAATGTCCCCATTGCTTCGCTTGTAAATTCAATCCAATGTGTGTCTCACGCTAGTGTCAAAACCAATGGCCTCAATCCTTCATGCCTGAACTTTATACAAATACAAAAAAAAATATCCAAACTTACTATGCTAGACATCAATAAAGGAGCTGGCATTGATGGAATACCCCCTATATTCTTCAGAATATTTGTTAAAAAATTATCAACACCACTCACACACATCACATTTGATTTACAACCGGTCTATTTCAGAAGATATTTTTCCAACGGTATGGAAAGAAGCTAAGATTGTACCAATTTACAAATCTGGAAGTGTCAATGATGTTTCCAATTATCGGCTTATCAGTATATTTTTCACATTATCAAATATCCTTAGTAAGTAGTTATTTAAAATGGTACGTTAAACAATTCTTGTGCGAGAACCAACATAGTTTTCCTGCGAAGCGTTCTATAACGACTTACTTAATGTACTTCAGCGAAAACATCTTAACTAAGACAACAGGCAATGAGGTCGAAACTGTCTACACCGACTTTAGCAAGGCTTTCAACAAAGCAGACCATACAATCTTATTGGCCAAATTTAATAAATATTTTAGTGCAAAATGGAGTAATATGGCATGTTGTAAATGGTTTTGTATTGCATTGTATAGATCTGAAGTTATACTCCTAGAAAAATAAATTTTTAAGCTTTATCTGGCAATCGAACCCATGGAAAATCTATCTTTCAACAAGCTGAAAATTCTAAGCTATTAGAGTCACGCATGAGGACATGCTTAATATGTCAATTTAGGGAAATGTCATTAAGGGCGGTCGCGATCCGGTATATGGTTTTGTATGTCAAGTTTATCAAGCTACTTCCGGAATTCCTCAGGGCTATGTCTTGGGTCCAATTTTATTTTGTTTGTTTATAGATGATATAAAATACGTATTAAATAATAGTAAATTTGTTCTATATGCCGATGATTATTTTTGTTTAGAATTGCTAAGATGGAAAATCTGGAATTGTTACAGAAAGACATCGACAGTAATTATAAATTGTGCAAATGTAATAAAATCGAGCATATTATACAAATACTAAACAAAACAATCGTTTAAATAAAGTAAAATATGTTAAAGTTTTAGGATTAAATATAGACTCTGAGGTGAAATTCATACATCATATTGATGCAACACTAAAAAAAGTAAATAAATATAATAATAGTTAATTTATCGTCGTACAAAAGAGTAGTATATAACAACGGTGAAGACATTTAATTTTGCGTTAGTCTTTAGCAATATAGGCTCCTGCTCAGTGATTTAGTATTCTACTTACCAAAACAACATACAAAGTTTTGAAGCAGTACAAAAAAATGGTTGCTTAACTAAGATACATTGATGGAACTTACTATACTTTGAATAGCAATAAAAAAGAATTCAAACACTCCCACGTGATTCATTTAGAAAGACGTGAGTACAGTTTTTAAGCATAACTTTTTTATATAAACTCGTTAGTTCCAAAATTGATTGTCGGTCTCTTTTATTTCATATTAATATCAATGTTTCAAGTATTAAGGCACGCATTAAAAATTACAAAACTTTTTGCATTCAATTGAACCGTAACGAATACCGTAAAAAACGCCTGTAGCATCCATGTTAAATGCATATTTGTGGTATCTCAAAACTGTTAAGTAAACATCTATTCCGAAAGTTTAAATGTGTTTAAGAAATATTATACTAGTCTAGAACAACATGTTAGTTACGCTTGTTTGCCGCAGGGAAGTGTGTTGGGTTCAAGTCTTTTTTAGTATACGTAAATGAACTTTGTGACTTAAAATTTAAAAATGGCACTATATTCTCAAACGCTGGTGACAAAGCTATAGTATTCACTACGTGCACATGATCAGAGACGTACCAAAATGCACTAGTTTTAAATCGGTTTGTCGTTGGTTGCACGGTAATTTTTTTAACCTTGATATTAATAAAAGTAAGATTATTAATTTTGCTATACTTGATTCAAAAAATCAGATAGTAACATATACAATAGTTCAGATAGGATGTACATTGGAAAGATCACTTTTACAGTTTATCTCGGATTTCTTATTGACGAGGACCTTAATTTTAAAGGACGTGTTATACAATTATCAAACACGTTGCAAAAGTTTCTTGAAAGGTGAAAATGATTCGTCGTTTATCAAATGCTGACATATTACGAAGGGTTTACCTTTCTCTGTATCAATTATTTAACAACACAGACTACATGCTTTTCAAAAAGACATTGTTAGGTATCTATTTATTTAACAAATTAAATATGGAATTATCGTTGTATCCAATTACGTACTGCCGTACTTAGCGATAGGTAAAAAAACCAATATATATTTTTAAAATGAATTTATTGTAATATAATTTACAACATTACTTATACTAATTTAACAATGGGTATCACGACGATCAATATTAGATTCGAAGTGAACGTATGTTATATATTATGAACTAAAACTAACTTAAAGCGGTATCGCGACCAAAATTAGACAGAATTTGTAATCGACATACGTGATACATTTGCATGCTATTTACCATTGGCTGAATTTGGAGTTCGAATTTTGTATTTTCCATCTTGTAATACCCAATTCAAAGGCAAATAAACAGTTATTATTATTATTATTATCGACTATAACCAATGTTAGGTCAATTAACACCTGCTCCTTCGTGTGTCGGCTATAAATACTTATCCGTCATCCATATTCTGTCATGTCAGTAATTTTTTGTCCTCGTTTTGTTTACATATCCGTAGAAATTAGTGTCAGCGGCAGCGATTAGTTAGCGGCGCAACTGAAATGTAGGTGCGTGTAGCAAAATCCTTCGTATACGATTCCCGTAGAGTGCTGCTGCGTAACACCTCCTCCGAAAATCAGCAACTATTTGAGAACAGATGTCAAAAATGATATGGAAACAGAACTAGAATCAAAGTCAAGTGGACTAGGATTCGTTTGATTTGCCAATGTATCCCTTCTTGAATATGTAATGTCTGAATGTTATTTGAACTCTGGTTGGTTTGGGAAGATGTAAGGTGTAATGTCGGTCTTCTATGATATCTAATGCCTTTGCATTAAGGTTTACTTTTACAATTTTGTAATACTCTTCGGTTAGTTATTAATTGTACTTTGCAGTCCAATTCTGTTTGAAACTGTTTGATAGCTTTCTTTTCACATAGATGCCATGCAATTACCTTCGGAAATTTTGTCTTAATGTACAAGAAATCTTTCTTATGTATGGCTATAAAAGGATATGGAGGTATAAGGATGTTGTTGTAACAATTCGGAACTGTGGATAATTTATAAAAATCCATCAATTTCTAAAAATATGTTCCGAAAGTGGTGATCGGTATTTTAAAACTATAACTAGGTTCGTATTACTATGGTAATAATTTATCTTCGTAATATTTGTAATAGTAGTCTCGATAATTATTTATCTAAGATTTCATCCTTCTTATCAATAAAATAAATTAAGCTTAGTGAAGAATGACATATGCTCTATGCATAGATATAGCTTACTTAACTCATCTTTTTGCTTAAATCTTTTTTACTATTAGGTCGAGAGACATTAATTATTAATTTTGTCTCATTTTGATTATATTTAGGTATATAGAGACTTTTAACATTTTTAATAAATATTCTGGATTATACATCCGAGACCATTTAGAAGACCTCTTTAACTCGAGACTGCCTAAATATATGTAGATAATCCGATACTTTAATTAGTTTCTTTGATAGGTATTATACAATGTGACAACCAGAAACCGGAATCTTTCGATTATCTAAATGTAAGGTAATGTTATAAATCTTTAATGTAAAATATAAGACCTTTGTGGGTCTTATGATGTAGGACATATCATAACTCAATGAAAGTAATATTTCAAAGTGATCTCCGATTTTTAAAATGTTGTTATGAACAATGTAAATATATGTGACGATATATGAGAATAAAAAGACTGACGCTGGCAAACGTGCATATTTGTAACAAAATCATTTACATACTTTTAATTTTATATTGAACTGATTATCATTTTGAGAAAATACATAAAGGAATATCTTATGGTCAATCATTTCTTTCATAATTATTAGTAATATACAAACAACTATCTTAACAAACAACTATTAAATCAACAGGAAGTCTAATCGTTATCAATGATTATAAATGACACTGACATATTGCTTCATTTTACATTAGAAACAATACACAAGATAGATAAATATAAATACATCTATGAATAAAATAAGATAACTAAAAATTTTCCTATTATACAGGTTGACTGGTGAATAACCTTTAATATTCAAGGAAGTTATGGCTCAAAACGACGAAGGTGAATTTCAGGTTTGCAACTTAAATATAAAATGTTAAAAGCAATAGTCAAATAAAGAATTATAAATGAGTAGTTTATTATTAAACTTAACATATTTAAATGGGGCGCGCACAGATTTCAGAATTTTTCAAAGTACAGCGATTTTAAGGTAACTCGACAGCAAAAATCGTCATTTCGGAAACGTAACTAAATATTCATGTTTAAATATAATGATAATAGAAAAAAATAAAATTTTATTATTTTTAATAGCATACTACAATATTTTTAAAAGCAAATGGAAATTTGGCGAATAGATAAGTTCGAATGAATTCGAAAATTATATAAACAAAACGGCTAACAAAATTCTTTTGAATTCTAACAACTTTTACAAACAAAAAAATTCACAAACTCAACTTGGAACTAGTTAAAACTATGTCTAGCGTCTTAAATTTTAATCAGTCTATAATTGTAGTCTCATAAAAAATAATCCAATTATGTGTTCCACTTTGAACTAATGCAATAAAATAAACAATAAGGGTAATCCAACAAGTTAAAATAAAAATAAACTAATTTTACTTTGCTTTTTAATAATAAAAGTAGTACTCGCAATTCTTTTCAACTTTCAGTTGTGTTATGTCTATAATTTGTTCATAAGTCACATAAGACAATATTGCAGAATTGTGTGCTAATCTTAGGAAAGTGTCGTATATTTTCTTTACTATTAGTATTATAAGACGATCCTACCACAGTATCTTTAAAGTTGGTATTAACAGCTTTCTGGCGGAGAGAGATTGTTTGTAAATATTAGTCATCAGATGAAGAAGAGTTATAAATGGCTTTAAAAATATTTGGCCTGTTATAATTGACATCATACAGGGCCTTCATGTTTATTACAGTCGATACTTCCGTTTGACATGTATCAATTTCTAAACGCATAATATCACCTGTGGAATCCATTTTCGTAACATTGTTGGATTCATCTTTAGAGAGTATTTGTAATTTCAACACTTTTTGCTAATATTGGTATTGGTACAATTGAATGAAAACTTCAGGTGCTTTTTTCCAAATAATTTTTTCATCGAACCAGGAACACGATTTACGATTATACGATTACGATACTGAGATGTCGGTCCGTCAGAATAAATATACAATGTGCCTATTTTATCGTTTTTCAGGATTTTTCTTAAAATTGGTTTCAAGTGTGTCAAATTTTCGCTAACTGTAGCAAAAGAAGTAGCTTGCAGTTGGTGGTCATCATTTCGTGAGTAGTAAACTCCAGTATGGATAGTAAATTGGGTTTTGACAAAGTGTGAGGATTGTATTTTGTTTCCATATATTGTTGTGTAATATTTCGATTAATCAATTTGAATAATAATGTTATTTTTAGTCATTGTATCTTTGAGTTTTTTTTTTTGTTAATTGTAGTTGCATATACCATATATATGTTTTTGGTAATAGGAATTTCTTCTCCTAAAGCTTTCCGCAAGCTTTGTACTGTAGTCGTCATGGTTTTACTTGTCATTTTAAATATCGTTTTCTCTCCCTTAATAATACTTTCTTTATCTATGGATCTCCACTGAAAATATGTTACTGTATCTTTATGTTCACCTTCATCTTATGTCAGCTCTTTACAGCTGCCACATAATCCATTCATGCACTCAAAAGAAGTCGGGTCGCAAAGATAATCCACTATAAATGCTTCGGTGTCACGGCATTCTGTTTCCATGGTTCATACACAAAGACAAGATTTACTATGTCTTAGGTTTGGTGCGACTACCCAATATGGCTTTACTCTTCGTAATGCTGTGTAAAGTAAATCGACTCCAGTTTTATGTATAAATTTAGGACGTTAATTCTTTGATCGTTGATATAAGTACGCGTTTTTGTTTCTTGGCACCGTTTTTAATTACGGAGTCCCTTGTTCCTGGTGAAAGGTGAAAGAAATCTTCGACCTCAGAATTACTTCGTAAACTTTTTTGTCTGACATCAGAATAGTTTTACAATTTTTCTGTTTGGGCATAAATGCCTTAGCCATATGTAACAATTTGTACTTTTGGATATCAGTGCCACTGACACATCTTTGAAAAATTTCTCTCTCTTTTGAATTTTTCTTTAATGTTGCTGACTATGCCTTTAATTGAGTAGTTAATACTTCACCAAATAACAGTTGCTTGCGTACTTCGCGAGATACTGAAACTGGTACAATTTTGATCAAGTCATTCACTTTCCTCCTTTACTATTCGGCACATATCAAAGGTCAAGGAACTCTTTCACCACCCACTAGTGCTGGCCGAAACAGCCCCTACACCAGGATCATTCCCCCTGGGCCGGTTATTACACGACTGCAGCGAGGCCAAGAAGGTCGTTATAATTTAAATCCAAATGTATGTTCACTTGTTGCTTCTTAGGTTTTGGACAAATTTCAAAAAAAAATCAAGCAAGTAACATCGTGGGGAGATAAATAGGAAAGATTATTTCAAAACTTGTTGTTTACCAGTTCAATGTTACATGCAGGGCAAAAAGTTGTTTTTGCATATCAAAATCTGACTCTCTGAAAAAAAGCAATGATT
>JAOCPS010373671.1:0-12402 GCA_025505425.1 Graphium colonna | reverse complement strand
CAAATATCCTGACAACTAATCCATCCTCCGAATTCAGTTTATCCCTTTGGGTTGCGGAGGTCGGATGCCAGTCGCTCTGCGTAAAAACTGAAATTCAGGTATTATTTGGGTGGATTAGAAGTGACCCCAAGTAACTTGGGAAAAGGCTAAGAGGAAGAAGAGGAAGTAATTAATTTATATCCTACTTGTTATTGTATTGAATCAATGAAACAGAAATAATATTGACAAATTTACAACTTCTTAGGGGAGACCGGGGAAAGCTGACTATAGGGGTTTAGGTAGACTAATTGCTAAACACTCTACCTACTTGAAGATAAATTGTCATAATTTTGGTGACAGAAAACTGTTGTTTGCCTCCGCTCATCCGTGTAAAACACGCTTGCACATATCGTCAAGAGAAAGGTAAGATTATCGTAAACCAATAATTCAACAGCTTAAAGGTGGTCAACTATCCCCAATCTCCCCTACCCATTTTGTAGGTGTGTCGATTACTTTTTATGCGGGATGAAGACAGTTAATCAATAGTAATATTATAAAGCTGAAGAGTTTATTTGTTTTGTTGAATTTTATTTTTATAGAAAGGAAGACAAACGAGCGGACGGTTCACCTGATGGTAAGGTAAGATCCCGTTGCCTATAGACACACGCAACATCCGGAGAGTTGTGAGTGCGTTGTCAACCTGGGATATCGGATACAATAGGTCTATTGGGTAGGATGGGGTCGGGATTAAGGATTTGGAGAGATTAGGAATAGTAAAAGTAAAGGGTAGACATGGCCATCCGGCATCCCCAAAAGTTATGCTATTTTCTTTTATGCCGACTTTATGGAGGGCGGTGGTACTTCCCCGAACGAGCACGGCCGTAGAAGTGCAGCAAAAGCTGTGAAAAGTTGTTAAGCTCTACCACCTCTAAATGCGCTTATCTCATGAACTGCGTCTGCGAATCGAAAAATTATTTTTGTGTTGGATTGCTCATTCGTCGAGGAAGGCCTTAGACTTTATAAAATCATGGTGTGACCAACAAGAGCGGAGCATCAATTAAATTTGCTGTAAAAAAATTGAAAAATGTATGCGGTTGAACTCGCAGAGACCAGCAAGATTGCTATAGGATAAAAGCGAGATGATTAAAATGAAATGAAATATCTTCATTAAATGTTGAGTTGATTGCTTATTGACTGTCGATATTAATACCGCTGGTTAAGAAAGTAAACCACTGACCTGAGAAGAACCGGTTTAAGAAACTCGGCGAAAGAACCAGTTTTTTTAACATATGTATGGTATAAATATTTTTTTAACTATGATATCTATTACAAATGTAATCCTTTAATGTATTTGAAATAATCTGGAGCGAGCAGTTCATTACCAGGGTGTTTTATCATTCAGTTAATCATTGAAATTATTGTAACCTATAACACACAAACGTTTTCTGGGAGCCTGTTTTAGAAGCGTATACATTGTCCCATAAAAGATTTGCTTATCCTTTTCACGGTCACAATGACCGCCGTCCATGTATAAACATGTAGAATATCGGCCCATCTCTTCAGGATTAGGAAGTGAAATAAGAATATAGTGGAAAAAGAACTTATGTATAAAGATAGTATAGATGATATTTTTGACATATTTATCATCATACCAGGCTTACATCATTTTACGTGGGCGTTGTGGATTAGGCGGCAAAGCCAATAAACTTGCGGACAAGTTCAGCAAGAGCTGATTTTAGTATATAGTGCTTGATATAGTCCAGTCGCGAAGTACGTAGAATTTCGTACAATGACCTCGTATTATCTGTTTCTGTTACTTACAGACATCTGTGTAAGCGTAACAGCAATATTTTGATGGCCCCCACGTATACTATTGAAATTGAAAAAATTTTTTTTTATTTTATAGCACGACGGGCAAGTAGAGATAAGATTTATAATTCTATATATAAATTATGGAGCAAAAATAGAGCAGAATCTAAAGTTAAAATAGCTCTACGGTAAAGTAGGGATTTTTCAGTTTCGATAGTTTACGTGGGGACCGTCGATGTTTGCGTGGGAGTAATAGAAACAGATGATCTGCCTGTCATCATTATCAGACATCATCATCAAAAGATCTTACAAATAAATAAATAAATAATAGAATTAACCTGAGATGGGAAAAAAACCGGCCTCTGAAGGAAATAATGAAAAATCCACATATACCATTGAAAAGTAAGACCAAATTATTTAATTTGACCTGTTTTATTTTACCCTGTATTTTACCCATGTAATGTGAAACATGGAGCTTAACAAATCAAAACGTTCGCGAACTAGAAGCATGCCAACACAGTATAGAACGAAGCATACTCAACGTCAAACTTAAGGATCAAATAAAACTAGATACTATAAAAAATAAAACAAAAATCACAGATATCAAAAATCTGTAATGGCGGTGGATAAGACGTATGGAAGAAGTAAAAATGGTAAATGGTCCAGGAACGTAACGGAGTGGTGTTTTAGACAAAACTAAAGAAAGAGAGGAAGACAACGTCGCAGATGGGAGGACGACGTAAGAAGAATAGCGGGCATTACATAGAGAAAACAAGCTGAAAACGGCACACTATGGCAATCTCTTGGGGGGAGGCCTATGCTGGAAAGCAACACAATCTATATCTACCGTTGTTGTGTACGAAATTCTACGTGCTTCTCGGCCAGACTTTAGCAGCAATTTATCTACTCCTGAAGCAAATGTACACACAACCGCTGGCAATACTTATTTTAGAAGCAAACCTGCAAACATGTGTACACACGAAAAACTTGTTTAAAACAGCCCCGCTAAGAGACTACATAAATAAATCCAATACATGTGGTACAACGCGCTCGCACATGAAACAACAATGCGAATAGAACGCAATAATTCACGCTGAAGCAGAAAAAAACGCGTTTCAGCAATAGATAGCTCTGAAAACGGAAATAGCTCTTAACGGTGAAACAATAACGCTGTTATTGCTATAGCAATAAATAACTGGAAGCGATAACGTACGACCGTCGACAGGAGCGATAATTTATACGTACGTATAAACGCTTAAAGGAATTTAATACGTGTCAACGTTGCGTAGGAGTTATTTTCGCTTGTGTGCAAGAATGTATGATTGATTTTTTTTTATAAGAAATCCGGCAACAAGTTTTCATACATTTCGAATGTATATGTTATAGTGTTGATGTATATCAGTTGTGCAAGGTGTAACAAGTGGCCCTATTTTTAACTTATTACGAAAAATAAAGGAGAAAGAGGTTTCTCGTTAATCTGTATACGTTGCTTATATATGTGTGGCTGAATTTATTCTTTATGATTTTTTTTGTATGGAAATGAAGTTTTTTAGTTTATTATTTTGTCTTAACTATTACAAAAGTAGATTATTATTTTTGTCTGTTTATACTGCAGTTAGCATTCGAAATTACATGTTGTTTACTTTTAAAAATTAGCAGAGTTTTTTATTTTTTTTATGGTTAGGAAGACAAACGAACAGACGGTTCACCTGATGGTAAGCGATCCTGTCGCCCCTAGACAGACGCTACATCCGGAGAGTTGCGAGTGCGTTGTAAATTTCGGAAATTGGAATGGGGTCGGCATTAAGGATTCGGAGAGGATAGGAGTGGCAAAAGAAAAGGGTAGATATGGCCATACGGCACCCCCAAAAGTCTTGCATGCTTTATTTTACGCCGAATTTATAAAGATGATTCTTTTTCGTTTTAAAGTGATTCCTTTTTTATTCATCTCTCAAATATTTTCCTCAAATTCACCTTTTATTTCTACCAGATACTTCATGGATATAAGTTTTTAAATCCATCCATTGGCCACTGACCTCAGCCGCTCAAAGATATTGAAATACTTATTGATTTGTTTGAATGCACTAACATCCTGTGAACAACTGTCATAGGTATTTGAAATGACGTGAAATACGTGGTCATCTGACAGATCTAACATTTTAACCATTCAAGTTGAAAGCATTAATTACTTTTAGGGATGATACACAAAAAAAAACAACACGAAGTCCTTGACCTTATATTTTGTTTTGTTAAAAAAACATAGGCCCTTGCTTTGTACCACCAGTTTACTGCATGAAACGTAGAATCTTTACATATGAATAAAAGGAAAATGTTCGTTTGTAATGTCAAAATCAATATTTTTATCACATGCTTATAAAAATGCCAAGTTTTATTATTTTCGTCTGTCTCTTAGGGTCTCGGAAACGGCTGGATCGATTTTGACTGGAATAGTAGACAGCTGATACATTAGGGAACTTGGCTACTTTATTTGAAAAAATGTTCCCGTAAAAAAAATTAATTTCCGAGTGAAAACTCTAGCAACAATGAGTTGTGTTTAAAATTAACAAATAGAAATAAAATGAGATCAAGAAATAAGCACAACACTGCATAATTTAAGGATACTTTAAATAGTCACTGCGTAGATTGTAGTAAAATTAACATTCAAGCTGACGATATGCAGGATTGACAAGTGACACCAGGACATCAAACACCTCAGTCCTACTCGCGACCATGAACGCTGTAAAGGGTTCGAAACGTTGGGTGATAGAATTCAAAATTAAATAATTTTAAAATGTCGAATACTCTCGAAAATGTATGCTACAATTTCTTTTGCCCAACTTACTTCTACTGACACATACATCAAGATACTTTTGGGGGTACGTAAAGCAACAACTTGTGCTGTATGTAATAAGTTAGGAGATATAAATATTAGCAAAAGTTTCAAGAAAAACTTTGAGGAAATATAGGGTTATTGACCCGCGTTTTACTTGAACTTTTCCTTATTTCCTTGAACGATACTGAGGCGAATTTATGAATACACAAAAATAAATAATACAGGATATGTTTAAGTTCAGATCGAGTTTTTGACAATAAATAGCAAAGAAATCAAGCATTTTTAACTGCTTAGTTCATATTTTTAAATATACTTAAATCTCATTTTTATCATAGGTTTTGTTTTCCGACTTCAGAAAAAAGAAGGTTCTCAAATCGATTGAAATACTTGTTTTACTATATTTGTTGTATCTATTTTTTTAAATTACGAAACGACTTTTTTTTTAACTTTAAGAATTTCATTTCTGTTTTTACCCATTGAAATTTGATCATGATCGTTTCGATGGTTTGATCTATAAATCGAAATAATTAAAAAAAAATCGCCAATTGTCATTAAAGTTGATTTAAATTTAATCTAAAAAAATCCTACTTAAAACTGCGTTAAGATATCAACGTAGTTTTAAGTAGCTTAGTACGAAGTTTGATGTCCTGTTTTTCCTTCTAGCTTTGTCGCCTCTTTATCTATAAGAACACTCATATGATGATACGAGATGATACGAGGCCCTGGAATTTAATAAAATGTCTCCAATATCCTCAGTTTTATTCTCGCCTGGTACCTAGCCATTAACTACGTTTAACTAGAACCTTTTTAAACGACTTCAAAAACATGGTCTCAATTATATATTTTAATTATTACATTAAATGAATATTCTATATCTCAAAACCTTAATTCGCAAACCAGTTAACTCCATTTCACAAAGTTTATCAAGGGAACCATAACAATTGTAATATTCTTCAGACTAAGAATAAAAAAGAATACGAAACAGAAGAACAAGAAACGAAAAAGAAGAAATTCATCGTGTATAGAGAGCAACATATAAATTTTTGCAAATCATGTCTTTGCCAACTCCACGTTTTTAGACAAAGGTGGAGTTAGCTGGTTTGTGAATGAAGGTATCGATATATTTTATATTTGGAAGAATTTACTTAGAGATTGATCCGAATTTCTATTTTATAAAATAATTTCCAACAAATACTCAACTTTAACTACACCTTTCGCATATTTGTCTCATTTCTACTAAGATTTATTAAAATGGTCAGTTTTCAAATGATGTTTAATAATTAACTAAAAATAAAGAAAATAAATACTTTATATTTTATTTCATATAAACTATAACCGCAATATCATGAAGTATTTTCCTCAATAACTTATACATCATTGGATTATGAGACCCCGTGGAATGTAATAACATGACCCAATTTCCTTAGTTTTATGCTTGCCTAGTACCTAGCCATAAACTCAGTTTTACTTATTAGATCTATGTTAACCGACATCAAAAAGAAGGAGGTTCTCAATTCTATATCTAGACATATTTATAGATTGGTCCCGTAGATTTTTTTATATAAAAATGCTTAGCTTTTAATAAACCTTAAGTAACTGATTTAAAAAACTAGTTTTCTAATGCTTATATGATTATTGTTTAACTGTGAAGAAATGAAATACTTAGATTTCGTCTCGGACCGTAACCGCAATAATATCTAGTTTTTTCCGGATAAAATTGTATATATCTATGCATGATGAGACTTCTTGAATGTAATAACATGACCCAATTTCTTCAGCTTTATGCTTGCCTGGTACTTCGTCCTTAACTCGATTTCGCTTTAGTTATTATTATAAGGTTATTTTTAACTCCTTTTTAACTTATATTCACTTCGAGGTTGGTTAAGTTGAACTTATTTAGGGAAAGTTTCCTTAAACTAAAACTGGTTTGTGTAACTAGTTAGTTAGATTTAGTATTAAAAAAAAAAACAGACATTTACTAATGGTAGTTTAAAGCAGACTTATCTTAGCAGTTGGATTATATTCATAAAATTGTTTGACTTAAACGTACCCCAATGCTTTTGATAAGAAATAATAAATAATATATTTATCTAATCAATAAAAATTACGTTATTATTTGATACACTTTACTGTATATATCCTTTAAAAAAATTAAATATCTTCTAATGTAAATTCATAATTATAATTAAATTTTCTTTATGATGAAATCGTACCTGCGACCATCCGTATAGAAACCAATGACTTGCAGGAACTCAAAAATAATATTCTGAAATAATACATAGATATGAAAATGTAGTTTTTTCCTCAGCGGGATGGCAGGTCTTCTCGGAGTACAGTAATAGAAATATTTATTTGCTTTCGACGGCTTAAAATGTTGTATAAATTGATTGAATTTATTTTTTTTTTATTAAAATATAAATAAGAGTTTATTTTCCTTTTATGGATAATTATTAAACAGGCTAGTTGACTCATATAAACATTTCTTTTTTGTGAATGTATTTAGAGGTTTATTTACGCAATTTTATTATAAAGTTATTGGTATATAATTGGATCCAGGAATGGATTATTTCTATTTATTTTTCTCGAAAGGATTTAAAGTATAAACATTGTCAGATATAATGACTATGATATTTGCTGAAACACTATATTATAAATTAAAAAATAAGAAATATTTTTTCAAGGCTGTGGGCTTCACTTTCAGATGGGATATGGTAAAATGGTAAAAATAACAGCCTTTTTTTAAATGATTCCACTGCTGGGCTAAGGCCTCCTCCAGAACGAGGGTATATGGTGCAGTCCACCACGAAGCCTCCGTTTGGATTGGTGGACTTCACATATCCTACAAATATTATTTCTTAGATATGAAGGTTTCCTCACGATGTTTTCCTTCACCGCAAGATGGGATATAGTGCATTATTCAATTTAATTTGTCGATTATGGTCATGATGGCTATTCCACAAGAGGTCAAACAAATGTTTGAAATTGCATAAGTTTGCCCGCAAGCATCTTGTGGAATATCGGATATCATACACGACGGAAGAAAGATCAGCCGCAGAACTGATATTTTACGTGTCCACCCGATACGTGGATAATCATAATTTGCATCAAACCTCGTCCATATAAACCAGCACCCTTTACCGATTCATTACAAAATGAAGTTTACTTCTAGTCCTGAAATCAATGTCACTAAAGGTTAGTGAGCCACATACAATATTAAATACTTTGTACTAGATTGCCATCATATTTCGAATAAAATTAGGGACATAGTATTAGCCCAAATTTTCCAATAAATGAATGAAGTATGGTGGCTGAGATCAGCTGATATGGGTGAGGCTGACGACCCTCCCTTCGCCTTCCGTCTCACTCCGGCCACGCCGAGTTCACTCGGAGCATGATTTGCGTATTTTTTTTTAACTTTAGATTATGTTTACTCAGTGCTAAATCAATATTTATTTTAAATAATATTTTTATTCCTCCATATAACGTCTTAAAGTATTGTAGGTGACTTCGTAAGTCACGCTGTATAGGGATTAATCAATTTTAGATACCGGTACTTTCGTAAGCCACGTTTTGTAATAAGGCGCCTAATTAGTTGATTACGATGATATCTACGTATAGACTACGAGGTCTATATAAAACCAGGAGATTTTTTCATTCAGCTATCATTCGTAACCAGAATATATAAAGTGACATGCTGATGGATCGACCTTTCCAATACTATCAACTGCCTAATATCGATGGCTGGGCCGGCAATATTACTTGGGCTTTTGGGTGCTTTTTCCGGTAAATTTTTATTTACGTATATTAACTCCGCACAGTTGCGAACTCCATTAAACTGAGCCGGTGTCATCGATCAAGAAGTTGCTTGGAGGTCCAGTCGAATTCCAAAAGCATGTTTTTACATAATATTTTTTATAACAAAACTAGGTATCATTCTTATCCTGGAATCGTCTTTAGTACTGTATGTAGTCTTTTAACGAAAATACCGTGATTATTAAAGTTTAGAATGTTGTTTAACCCCGGTACATACGTTAGTCCACGTTTTGTAATAAGGCGGTTTAACTTATTAAAATTTCAAAATTACTATTACACGAGCGACACACAACCCAGAATTAAACATTATTTATTAATATTTTTAATTCACGTTCCATGTAGAAATTAATCTGGTTGTAAAAAACGCTCGCGGAATTCGCTTTTTCATCAAAAATGAACCTATTTAAATATTTCGCCCTCTTTAACTTTTCGCTCCAAATGCACTGAATATAGTTAATTTGAATATTAAAGAAGATAAACTATCATACGAATTGAAATCCAATGCCGGCTCCAAAATTACTGTGTATTAAGTACTTTGAAATCTGACTTTTTACCTAAGAATTTAAATATAAAGACGTATTACAAAGTAAACTAGGTTACTTCCACAGAAGATTACAAAAACCGACTTCCAACGCCTTAAAGTGTACCTTCGAAACATATCTTCTCCGTTATTCTGATTTTAAAAACAAACTTAAAAAAAAATTGTAGGACCATTGTGGATTGCAGGGCATGCTTTCTATCAGATATTTTTTTTCAAATCAGTTCCGATGATTCGGAGATATGTGCGAACATTGTATAATTTTGTTAATTTTATCAAAAAAAAATAAACGAATGATCAGGTCGTAGAGCATAACATCTTATTAAAGCTTTTGCTGCACTTCTACGGCCGCACTCGCTCGGGGAAGTACCACTGCCCTTTATAGAGTCGCCATAAAATAAAGTATACATGACTTTTAGGGGTACCGGATGGCCATGTCTACCCTCTTCTTTTCCCACTACTATCCCATCCAAATCCCTAAGCCCGACCTCATCCTATTCAATAAACCTATTTTATCCAATTTCCCGGATTGACAACGCATTCGCAACTTTTCCTATGTTTCGTGTGTCTGGGGGCGATGGGATCGTTTACATCAGGTAAACCGTCTGCTCGTTTGTGTTCCTTCCCCAAAAGCAAAATTATGGGACAAACTACGGAGAATCCTCTAGCAGACAAAAAAGAAATCTTAAAAATCAGTTCAAAAATGACGCAGAGTTGCGCGAACATACATGAAAAATATGTAAACATCCAAATTGAGAATCAGGTAAAAGAGTCAGTTAAAAACATTAGACATTAGAAAATGTTCCAAATTAAGTTTCTTTCGTAAACCGCGTCTGTCTTAGCGCTTCCATCTAATCGCGCGGCTCAGCAAAAACGCCCCTTAATTACGTAGCACTCCAACTTGCTTGATTACGGGGGGGGGGGGGGGACGCGGAAAGCAATCAAGTAATTAAATCACGAGATCCAACGTGACGCGATACGTCTCGGAGATGCCTGTAGGCTTTGGTAGGCTGATGGAGTGTTTTTTAGCGAAAGCCCGGCTTAAGGTCGATCATGACGTTTTCCGTACACGTTTTCATGGGTACCTTATTATTTAGTGTTTTTAGCCAAAGCCCGGCTTAAGGCTTGCCCATCATGAAGTTTACTGTAAAGCCCGAATTAAGGCTGGTCAGCTTGAAGAACTCCTTATACATTTTCAGGGATAAAAGAACGTAAGTCACCTTACGTATATTCTTTGACCATTTTTAAATTTATAATAAGCATTACTTAAAAGTGTATTGATCAAATACACTTTTAAGTAAGTTTTTTGTTACTCGCGTAGGTTTAAGAGCAAGTCAATTTATACAAAAAAATTGTAAGCCAGCATAATTTTAAAAGAGAAACTGTTGTGTTTTCGCCAGCTCTTCTCAGTAGAATCTGCTTTCCGAGCTGATGGTAGCTTATAATGAATGATACTCTGTGTAAAACTTGATTTTTCATTAGAGCGCGCAAGCGCCCATGCAAATAAACGTAATTTGTATTTGAATTTGAAAATATTTGTGTGTATGAGGGATAGAAAAATACGTTAATAAAAAGCCGATACGACGTTGTTGGTGGGAATATATACTTTTTTTCTGATTTTTGGTGATACTACCCAAACGAGCTTGGCTCTTAGAGTGCAGTAAAAGATGTTATGCTCTACCTCCTGAAGTTTTGCATTGCAAGTGTTTATACTCCAGTGTTCGACATTAAAAATTTGTTTACTTTTAAAAATTAGCAAATATATATATTAAGATTGTGTAATGAGGCAGTTATTTAAAATTCAAGTGGGGAAAATACGACAGGTGTCCGATTTTCCCCGGCAAGGAATTTGCTTAAGATTATTTTGCGGGACAAGGGTGAGAAAGGTTGAAAGCAATTTCGGAATTTTATTTATCTTTCGTTATTTACTTTTGAACGGATTTACCGGTTATGTTTTTCATTAATTAATTATAAACGATCGGCGAATTTTCTTAATGGATGTGAGAACTTCGGATTCCTTTGCATAAATTTACTAAAGAGAAAAATACTGTAAAGATATTAAGTTATATAAAACATACCGTGATAAATTTAAAGTCCAAGAGCTGGTAGACATTATTGGGTATATGTTTGCGCTAGCTCTTCTTGCAATAGTATAGATAAAGACGTAAAAACCATGTTTAATCTCTTGAGAACAAGTCAAATATGCTAAGAAAATTCTTTCTCAGATATTTTAGACAAATTTTAAATCGATTACACACTTAATTCAACGTTGAATATTTTCCCTATGAACGACAAAGCTTATTTTCATATTGCATACAGTACCAAGTTGCTTAAGTTCAAGCAGTTTTTTGCAGACTAGACTCATTGTAATTATTCCTATAGAAGTTCTTTTCAGAAAAATCGATTCATCATAAATAGTTTCCATTGCATCCTGCATCTCTATGACAGATTGTGTAAACATTATGTAGGTAAAGCGATATTCATACTTTAACACTCTTAAATAAATTCCCTATTGAAAAATTAAATCAATGAAGCAAAATGTCATAATAAATTATGGAAATAATTACTTGGGACTTTTTGGTACTGCTTTTGTGCATTGTCCTTTCTTTGTGTAGGCTGAAGTTTCAAGGTCACGTCACACGTCCGAGAAATACTTTTTGACGAGAAACAATATTTTGATGGAGACTACTCGTAGAAGAGGACTTTGTCCATTATACTGACGCGATCAAATATATGTACAAAATTTAGTTAATATAATATTCTATTCTATCGAGATATATATGTATATTGTAAATCAAAGATACCATTGTAGATATTTCAATCAGTTATATTAATTGAATTGGTGCTTTAGTCAAAATTTAATACGGATTATTTCATTCAGCACTCAAATTTTGTTTTTGAAAAACACTAAAAACACAAAAAAAAAACACAAACACTCATTCTTTGTTCAAATGAAATAACTAATCTTGTTACGGTTTCATTAAATTGTTACCTTTAAAGATCAGAAGACAATGGTGCGATAAAATTGATTAATACAACCGAAATTTACCTTTATTCTAACTTCTTTTGTCTATCACTTTAGTTGGTATTTTGGCTCCATCGTCAGACTTGTCTGCCGTGACAAGATAGGGCGTGACGGACTGTGCCGTCATTGTCTATTTTTATTGTTTTTATTAATAGTTCTTAACCGACTTTAAAAAAGGAGGAAGGTTCTCAATTAGAATGTTTTTTTTATATATGTTTGCGTATATATCCCCCATTCATAAACCGATTTCAAAATTCTCTTTTAGCCTTGTAGGGTATTCTTCCCGTATGGTCCCATAAAATTTTGAGGAAAATTGGTTTAGCAGTCTTTTTTTAAAATGAGAATAAGAAAATTGATGTTATGTATGCGCGTATCTCCGTCATTTATGGGCAGATGTCAATTTTT
>JAOCPS010373560.1:0-12402 GCA_025505425.1 Graphium colonna | reverse complement strand
CTGGAGCATGGTGTACAACTGTTCAAGTACAATAACCTACGGAAATTAATATAGTGCAAAATAACGTTCAAATTTATAGATGGCAAATTTTGAGCGTTCCCTAAACAGATTTAACGTGGACTTAAACGTAAATTTAAATTCAATTTAAATATTATTTAGCAATACAGTGCAAGCATCCCTTAAAACTTAAACATATATCTACTTACAAATATTTATCTAGCTTTCCCTTTAGCATTAAAACTCTAATCACTTTCATATTGAATCCAAAACACAAATACCTAGCTATAGAATAATTACAAACAAGGCTTTTGTTCACATTTCTAGACTTTACTTCCATTTTCTATTATAAAAACCCAATTTATTGAACACTTTTTCACCTACGAAATGTATTTTTTAAAAGAAAATCCATGAACTATTAAATAATCATTTAACACACAACAAACACAATCTTTCTTTAGAGTACAACGTCAAATACCCATAAACTGATATTATATATTAATCGTTTCTACCATTACTATTTTCAATACAAAAAATAAATAATTTCCAAAATAGCAAAGCACAAGAAACTCACCCAATGAAGCTATAACGAGGGCGTCCGCAACTCTGCCAGCTTGCAAGCACAGCTCGGCAGCTTCCTCCACATTTCCGCAAACCAGCGCACGGCAAATCAGACTACTCGAATCTGACGAACAAAAACATATTAAACGTTAGATATAGCATATTTACATCATTTAAAGCAACCCCCTTACTTACTAATCCAATTGTTATAAAAATTTGGTAGGAACATTGTAAAATACTTTTTCAAAACAGTTCATAAGTCGTGGAGATATGTGCAAACGTTTCTAAATTTAATTTTTATTAAAAAAACAAACCAATGAACTGAATGTTTTGATAATTTTATGGGACTATTTATAATAAATGCTCTATCATGTAAAAAAAGAATTTGTGAAATTGGTTCATAAATGACGGAGATACGCGCAAAAATACATAAAATCAATTTTGTTACTTTGATTTAAAAGGAAAACTACTAAAGCGATTTACTTGAAAATTTTATGGAACCATTCTGGAAGAACATTCTGCAAGATTAAAAGAAATTTTAAAATCGGTCTATTAATGGCGGGGATATGCACGAGAGTAAATAAAAAAAAACAAACATTAGATTTAGAACCTTCCACCTTTTTTGAAGTCGGTTACAAAATGAGGATAAATTAATGTGAAAATTTTATATTATAAGGTAGTGGGAGAAATAGTCAGTTTTGGCTCATATTTTGTAATTTACAAGCAATTTAGCGTAAGAGGTGTCTTTTGCTTGCTTTTCGTTGTCTCTGTAATTGGTATATACATTTAATTTTATTAAACTATACATTTCATTTTTTTTCAAACAAAAATCTCTAAAATCAATTTATTTACCTAGAAAATTTTCATGATTGTTGATGACCAGTTGATGCAGTTGCTAAACCCTTGGCTTCAGCTTCGCGGGTCGTGGATTCGATTCCCATCAGGCATAATTATTTGTATGGCCCACATATATGTTTCAGATATGGGTGTTTGTGTGAATGAAATTTATGTACGTATCCTTACAAAACGACCCACAAAATTTACAGTGAAAGTGTTTTTATTCAAATAAATTGTATGTAATGTTCTTACCTTCGCCATTCGGTATGACAACGTTAGAGACTGATGGCTCCAAGTCGATGTTAGCCAGTTTCCTTTCGATCAGTGTATGTGCGTCCTGCAGACATAACAGACACAATAGTTATTTATTTATTCTTTCACCTTAAAGATGGATAACAAAGGGTGGATAATCTCTCACAGTCAACCCTGATTTAATACCATTAGAAAAGTCCCTATTTTTATCCATGTATATATTTTGATAAATTCAAATATTCTAGCTTATTAACCTACAAAGGTAAACATATATAGCAATTTTAAAGGACCTTGCTTGAAAGAATTGATAAAAATTAACAGAAGGATTAGTTTGCAGATTTAACAAATTTTTGCTTTGGATTATACAGATTGTAATAATTTATCATCAAAAGCTGAGAGAAATTAAAGAAACGAAGCACAGAATAATTAAAATAATATGTAAATGAGTTAGAATCATTTATACAACAATTAAGACTACGCTAAGACTAAAGAAATGCATTTATTTCCAATTAATGAAATTTTGCCTACAAGCCAACAATTCCCAAAAACTGCTGAAAGATATAAGGCACTTTGGTGATGTGACAATATCTATATATTGTCACATCACCACAGTGCCTTATACAATAATTTACTTTTAAGATAACTGTTAAGATATACTCCACTCATTATTTTCCACAACCCGTAGATAAACTAATATTATTAGGCATATAAAAATGAATTGGTGTGGAAGAAGAAATATGAAACAAACACCACTATATCATGTTAGTGAAAACTAGTGGTTTATATGTTACACTTATTATTACTGTGTGTAAACAGTTTAATTTTTGGTTATTCAAAATTAAATGTATAGGTTTTATAATATACAGGCTACAAAAAGACTATTTTATTGCATGATGTTAGCTAATCTTATTTTAATTGAGCAAATGTTTAATTTCTCCTCGCCCCATTATCTCAGCAAAATCTACTATTCCATTCCAAGTCAACAATAACTTCAACACTATAATATTTTATATCAAATTTTGATCTTATATAGTACCAGGAGAGTGTCTTATAAGACTTAATTTGAATTTAAAACTTTTTTCATAATGTCACATGAACACCTTTTTGGTGCATTTATTTGTAATTTTGTTATCTTAGTTTGTATTTTATGTGTACCAAATAAATATATTTCTTTCTTTCTATACTTCTGATCCAAGACAAATAATGTGGGTCATAAGACAGCTTTTTTGGGCAGTTTAGACTAAAGAGCCTTTCCAAAAAAGGCTATTTCAAGAATAAGGAACTACCCTGTTTTAAAAAAAAATATATGGATATTATTGAGTATTTTAAAGCTTGTTGGTGCAGGTGTTAAAATGTATAGCATAAAATATAGCAAAGTCTAGCATCTGTTTTAAATAATTATGTATGTCTGTCATGTGTTTCTTTTGGATTACAAGCGAGCAAACAGTTCACCCGATATTAAGTGATCCAGTCGCCCATGTATACAAACATCTGAAGAGTTGTGTGTACATTGCCAGCCTGGGAATTTGAATAAAATAGGTTTATTGGGTAGGATGTGTCAGGATCAAATAGGGTAGAAATGGCCATCCAGCAACACTCAAAGTTATGCACTATATTTTATGCTGACATTGCAAAGGTTGTAGAATGTGTGCAGTTTAGCACTAAATATTGTGGCCCACTGTGATACTCTGCCATTGAGTGGGTTTTAAAGTGAATTTCTATTCATGTGTTAGTTAAATGCAGAATGCATAAAATGTGTGGTGTAAAAATAACATTCTCTTTGTGGGAATGTGTTATTGATAATGATAAGATTTTGTGACTATCTTATTCACTTACCGATAAAAATGTGTTGTGCTCTTTAATATCTGTGTGCTTTCGCGTGTCTGTGTGTGTGCACTCACCGATAGATCTGTGCTGGTGTCAGTGGACAGCTCTGCCTCTGTCTCCGTGGACTCCCCCTGTATCCCGTTTTTCTCACACTCATTACACATACCAATGGGTTATTACTTAGTCGCACAAGTTACTATTACTGATTTGTGAATATTATACACTACAATTATGTCGGAACTACGAAAGGAAATTTGTTAATACCCCCGCAAATAGGTAATTGGTATTCACAATTTTGTTAATGGATAAAATTGTATGTTAAAATGATCTTATTCCAACACATTAGCAATTTGCATTTTGAAACACTTTAATTTCTATAAAAATGTATTTTATAAAGATCATGTGTTAATACTTATTTTTGTTTTGTGCTAAATTACAGTTTTTATTAATCAATAGAGTAAATGCAAAGGCAAAGATGTGCTAGATTATTGCATAAACAGAAATTAAGGAAAGAGGTAATGACATAGTTGGTGGCTATAGATATTTTCCAAGTCTCAAGCCTAATTAGGGGTCAAACTGTTAGCATTATTTAAAAACTGTTTAAAACACGACTATTAGTCAGATTTTATTAAGAAATATAATATAGCTCACTCGGCTTAGTGCAGCCATGTCGGCCGGCGGCGCGTCTCCCGAAATCTGCTGAGTGTTCTTGAACTTGGACGGTATGTCATCTTGTCTGAAACCTTTGGAATGATATTGTTTCATTATTATAAATATAAATTTTGATAAACTATTTATAATACAAAGCCGCAAGTAGAAACAAACAAAATTTGGTCACCAAGTCTACATTTATAAAAAATGTTGTTTTCCTACTTAAATATAATTATTTGGGACATCTACTTTTATTTCATCAACTTCTAGTAGCAATCTGTTAACTATAGCCATTAATGTCACAGCTCGAAGATCAACTGAAAAACCGCAGAGCAAATATAAGTATGCATAAATCACACATTATTTATTCTATAATTTATACACTTGATTCTCCCACCAATTTTCCAATCGACTGAAACAAAATATCATATGGTATAAACCAAAACAGGTTTATTGACATTGTGCCATGGACGTTTTTGAGACGCTGATTGTGTATATAAGATTTTTTGTATATCAATGATCATTACCTAATAAGTTGAGCAGTTCGGCCCTAAAGGTTGGAAGGAAACTGGCTCTTAGGAAGAACCACACGTAACGTTCGTGCTGGTCGGAAGCTGCATCTCCTCGTGAACGGCAGTACCTGCAAGAACAAAGTGCATGTTAAAATAGTGTAAGGACACAATTAAATGTGTTGTAGTTACTGTTACACATATTTTGAGGTTATATACAGAGCTTTGAAACAGCTGAAAAGTTTAAAGTTTAACTTTACTATCATGTGACAAAATGATTGATTTAATCATTCATTCAATTCATATTTGAAAGTGTATCCGGAATCAACATGTATAAATAAAATTGAAGTGTCTCTTTGTGATTTCAAAAAAAGAACTTTTTACTTGATGGTACTTATTAGCAAAGAAATAATTTTTAAAATCATGCGTCTGTATGTCGGCTAATATCCCTAACGCACGAACGGACTTGCACGATCTTGAGGTGGTAGAGCATAACATCTTGTCACAGCTTTTTCTGCAGTTTTACGGCCGCGCTCGCCGCGATTACGCAGTACCACCGCCCTTATATAGTCGACATAAAATAAAGTAAGTAAATGTAAGCATGATTTTTGTGGATGCCAGATGGCCATGTCTACCCTTTTCTTTTCCCATTCCTTTTCTCCTCAAATCCTTAATCCCCACTCTATACTATCCAATATACCTATTCTATCCAATATCCCAGGTTGACAACGCACTCACGACTTTGCGTTGCGTTGCGTGTGCCTATGGGCGACGGGATCGCATGCCATCAAGTTATACGGTTTACCTGATGGAACGCTTTTGTCTTCCTACCCATAAAAAAATACTTTGATGAGATAAAACTGACCAATTGTATAAGGAATAAGTTAAAGTACTTTTATTTGGAGAAAACATTAGGGTTTAGAGTGAAAAAATCAAACCTATAAAACTGCTAGCTAAGTCTAAAAACAATATACACTGGAGAAATTACAGGCAATAGCTAGTGAATAATAAAATAATGTATGACAATTGAATTGATAGCAGAAAATGATTATTTTGTCACTCACTCTGCCAAGGCCTGAGCTGCGGAAGGGTCGTGGCTGCGAGTGAGCGAGAGAACCTCGTCTAACTCGGCCGCCTTGCTCGCCACGTCGGGCTCGGTCACGACCTGAAAACAAACATTACGCTTATTTATAATGTGCTCAACATTACTAATAAATACAAGAAAACTGAAACATGGCTATGTAGCCATGTTTCAGCATTCCGAATCCCCAACATCGAAATTCGCAAGCAGACTAAAGTCAGGATGTAAGTGACCGTATTTTTCGGCTTAAATGGAGTTAGGCACGTTACTCTTCAGGTAATAGCAATCTAAAAAAAACGGAAGTTCTTCGTTAATAAATTAGAAAAGTTTCATTTGAGACCCAACAATGTCTATATCAAATATATTTTTTTTTATTCCTGACTTCAAACCTTTAAAAAGATATTCAATTTAGTATAAAATCATATAATCTATTACCAGCATGATCAAGACACTAAATGATACATGATTTGTAAAATTATTATATGTAAATGTTTAAATGTTAGGAGGAATCAGATGAACATACATACAGGTCAAATTATAACGCCCCTCTTGACTTCGCCATAGTCGTGTAGAATAGTCCTATATTCTAATCATACATTTGATCTCCTTAAACAATAAAATGTAGGAATAGGTCTGTTGTCATTACATATACCTTCATAAAGTCGGAATAAAACAATATATAGCTATTCTCACCATTTTCTTTTCTCGCTCCTTTCCTCTCTAAATCCTGAATCCCGACCCCATCCCATCCAATAAAACTATTCTATCCAAGTTCCCAAATTGACAACGCACTCGCCACTCTCCGAATATAGCGTGTGTATGGGCGACGGAATCGCTTACCATCAGGTGAACCATCTGCTCGTTTGTAATCCTTTACATAAAAAACATACACGCCTAATGTAGCCCCAATGTCTTTACAATATTGTTAAGTGATGCACCCCACATATCTCTCTCTAGTGCACCAATGATCGATGACTATATCTCTTTGACACAACTATGACTATTATAGCATCCCACTCTGATGTAGAATGGGTTATTAGTTGAAAGCAAATTACTCTATTCAGTTCAAGCTCTACTCAAGTTTAGTTTCAAACACTTAATAAATAAAAAATGAGAATGTATATCACCTATTCCTGTGCAAAAGATAGTAAAACAACACATAATACATGAAAATAATTAATAAATTTATTTTTTAAAACATACCTGACTAATGTAAACTAATTTCTGTGAGCCGGCATCTTGGGGACATTTCTCAAAGGTCACAAGTTTTCCACCAAACTGAAAAATAACAATTTATAAATTTATATATGTATATATGTATATTGCATAATAACATCAAATATAAATTTTGTAAGTATAAGTATTTTTAACGATAAAACTATTAATAGTATAATTATAACAGTAATATGTAAACTAAAAAGACAAAGGAGCACACAATTTTGTACAAATCAATTTTATTATGTGCATTTGAAACATATTCAGGTTGATTGGAAAGACACCTACGATATCAAAGAAGAGCACTTGGTACTCTGTTGTCATCATATTAATGTAATAAAATTAGGGGCATAATTTTCGAGCAAATTTTCAAATAAATAGATAAAGCGTGATATGATACCGGCAGCGACCAAATGGCCAGCTGGCGCAGTTCATTGACACGTAAACTAGGATGCACATGGGTTTCACAAATAATTACTGAACTTTCGATTACGTTTACTCAGTGGTCAATTATTATTTACTTTTAATATTACATTTATACTTCATATATGATCCCCACATATAATGTCCTTGAAGGTCTTGACTCACCAGTCATCCTGTATAATAATTATTAAACAAAATCTTTTACAAACACACACACCAGTATGCCATTTTACTCATGACACAAACTACTTCACAAATAATTTCTACTTCATTATGCAAATTGGTAATTGTGACATTTACAACGAATTTAGACCATTGCAGGGTCTCTAGTTATAATAAAATTGTTTAAAACCTCCTGCATATTGGTTTACATTGACCTACCGCGAATTTGGCTGCCGCTGGTCTTCTGAGCCACTTGGGAGCTCTGGAAGGCTGCGGCTGCACTTGGGATTGTTGAGGCTGCGCCCTGGGGACGTTCGGTAGAGCAGAAAGAGAACCCGCGCCACCGAACGAGTCCAGCATGTTGCTCTGGCTTTGCGCACTCTGTGAAAAAAGTATACTTAAATATTGTGCAATGAAATGGGCACTTGCTTTACAAACTCGAGGGACAACTACTGTGTGTTGTTGTTTCGTGGTTGGGTCAGGACATTGCAGGCTGATCGACAGGATTTAAAAGAAAGCTGGTCCATGCGTCGGATGGGCATCATGTAAAAAGCCTGTCCCGGTTGTCAAGAAAACCTTAGGCAGTGGTTAAAGGATGTCAGTGCCTTAAAATATCTTGACAACTAATCCATCCTTCAAATACAGTTTATCCCTTTGGGTTGCGGAGGTCAGATGCCAGTTGCTTTATATAAACACTAATAATCGAGTAATATTTGGTTGGATTAGAAGCCAACCCTAAGTAATTTGGGAATAAAGCTATGAGGAAGAAGAAAGACATACATAGGCAAAAACTTTAAGAAAATTTAAGACATATAAACTGAAATCATCATACAAGATTTAAATAATAAATACATTGTTTAAAGTAATATTTAATATTTACTAATTATGAAGAATACATATTTAAATCTATAAAACTGTCGTCATCACCATTTGAGATTTAAGCCAGATGCTCTAAGCGCCGGCCAGTTTATTTTTATGGAAAAGAAGACAAACTAGAAGACGGTTTGCCTGATACTAAGCGATCCCATCACCCATAGAGACAAGCAACATACTGAAAGTCGTAAGTGCGTTATCAACCTGGGAAATTGGACAGAATAGGTTTATTGGATAGAATGAGGTCGGGATTAAGGATTTGGATGTGACAGGAGTGAAAAAGAATAGGGTAGACATAGTCATCCGGCAATCCCTAAAGTAATGCACACTCTATTATATGCCTTTATAAAGAGCGGATATCACCAGGGCGAGCACGGCCGTAGAAGTTCCGCAAAGGCTGTAAAAAGATGCTATGTTCAAGTATGTTGTGCACATCACAACTTCTTTCATATATAGGGCATTTTATTTTAAAAGCAACAATAAAATATTTGTAAATACATACTGTCTCAGGCATGGGCGCGGCCAAGAGCGAGTGCAGCGCCACCTGCTGCTCAAAGGAGGCACTCGCCAGCAACGAGGGGCTGCGGGGACACCACGAGGCGTCGAAGATCCAGGCGTCGTTGTGGCACACCTCCATCACTAACTCACCGCCCTGTTATCATTAGGAGCATGACAATCACAACAACAGACAAACTATATTATGAGCCCGTTCACGTTTTTACACGAATTTATATAATTCTAGTGGCCAAAAGTCAATGCCTATTTTAATATAGCAAACCGTACCAAAATGCATCAAATTCAAACATGTTTTTTTGGAAACTAGACTTATTATATTAACTACTACAGATATTCTTTGATAAAGTAAACACGGGTTTCGAAAATACTTGATAAAGTCGAAAAATTTATTCATACAAAATAGCTTCTATTGCATTCAAAATTTCTATAACATATTGCGCAAATGTCATGTAGATAAAGCAAACTCCATTCTTTTATACTTTAAACTAAATTCCCTGTTTAATAATCAAATCCATGAAGCATTATGTCGTAAGAAATTATGAAAATAATTACTATATAAATTTTATCTTGATGAATGAGAATTTTTGGTACCACTTTTGGGCATTGTCCTTTACCATGTTACCTTTTATTCTAAAATTGTTAAATACCTGTTTAAACTAGATTGAGTAGAAAGTGTCAACTCATAAACTTTTGGACAGTCTGCTTTATTTTTAAATCATTGCATGCAACAAACTTTCCAAAATCATAACAGATTTATATACAGTATTAATTAGTTGATAGGTTCATTAGTTTTGGTTGTGTGTATGCTTATGCACAGACAAATTTAACATAGCATTACTAGTTGTATGCAGCACGTATTGGGGGTTCTCTATCAATTCAACTAACATATTCAAAATGCAGGCAAAATTCAAGACAACCTATGCATAAAGAAAGAAAATATTTTAAACAGAAATATTCTTCTTGAGTACAATATTATTATTAGATTCAATTTAAGTGAAATTTATTATATTACGAACACCTTTAACAATATTCTATAGACATTTTAACTATAAAGCATAATTTTAAAAGAAAAGATTTAAAATCTGCAATACAAATAAATCTACAAAATAGCATTAAAGAGATTAAATATAAATCTGTTGTTGAAATATTACTAATACAAATATTTAATAGTAACGGAAAAAAATGAAAGGTATGATCATATAAAATATTCTATAAAACATAGTAACTCACTGGTTTTGTGTTGTTTGGATTCCAACAGAGCAGCCGACCATCCTTGCCAGCAGACAATAAAAGATCAGGATCCTGACGACACCATGACAGAGACAACACTCCTTTTTGGTGGCCTTCCAGTGTTACCAGAGGTGAAGCTGCTAATCTAAAAAATATATAAATTTTAATATATTAAGTTAAGTAGTAGTTAAGTATAATTTTTGACCATATAAATGAAGACTTGTATTTATATAATTTTATTTATTGTATGCATATAATGCGCCTATCCTGTATTAAAATGAGTGTCAACATGAAACAACCAAGAATAAAAAAAAATAGCAAGCAATTAAGAAAATGAATTCCTTTTTCATTATATGTGCCTACTTTTTATGTAAATCTTATTACACTGTATTAAATGTTACAGAACACACAAGATTAATTAATTGTAAGTCACTTGCAATACTCAAAGTTGCTATAATGTGGGCTTAAAAATTTTAATTTGCCATTAAGTAAAATTAATCAAAGTACATATATAACAATTATTGTTGCAATGCATATCCATACTACTACTACATGGCTTGGACAGGGTGAAGCAAAAGGCGGGAAGCGCTCGGGGGTTCCAGGACAGATCAGACGCCACAATGAGTATCTACACTTAATACATTCATTTCAATATTTAATGGAAAATTATAACTAATTTTATTACATAAATATTTTAGAGGTGATAGAGCATAACAACTTTTCACAGCTTTTGCTGCACTTATACTAGCAAGTACTACCACTCTTTATAAAATCAGCATAAAATAAAGTATGCATGACTTTTGGGAATGCCGGATGGCCATGTCTACCCTTTTCTTTTCCTATTCCTATCCCCCCCAAATCCTTAATCCCGACCCAGTCCTATCCATTAAACCTGTTCTATCCAATATCCCAGGTTGACAACGCATTTGCGACTCTCCGAATGTTGTGAGTGTCTGTGGGCGACGGGATCGCTTACCATCAGGTGAACCGTCTGCTCGTTTGTCTTCCTTTCTATAAAAACAAAAAAAAGAATTTTAGTCATTGTTAGAATAATCTATGGCCTAAGTAACCAATTCGAATATTACTTTACTGGCTGGTTATCCCGTGTGACGTTTTTCGTTTTCGTGATATTGCTCAATTATGCTACGCTCTTAGGTCATAGCGTGATAGCCGTCCTAGAGAAATGGGCTATCCAACACTATAAGATTTTTTTCAATGCCGACCAGTACTTCCTGGGATTAACGCGTTCAACCAGACAAGCAAACAAACCAACTCTTTAGTTTTATATTATCTATTCGTATAGAAAATGTAGAAGCTTATTACAGCTTACAACTGACAAATACCCTTTCACAAAATGAATACGAAGTGTTCATTTCACAGAACGTCAATCACAATATCACTTGACAACCGGTAATCCGTCAACTCATCTGTCGTTAACTTCTTCAAAAAAGAGCACACTAGTCAAGAAACTACCTTTTTTATACTAAATTTGGACTTGCATCTTACAAATAAATGATTGAACAATAAAATTGTTGGATATAATTTGAGTAGCTAAAGAATGTTTTACATAACTGGTAAGCAAAGAGCTCAATAAGGAACAACATCCACTAGAAACGGCAGACAATAAAGTTAAACAACTAATGCTAATGGAACCAGCGCTGAATGAGACATTCAGAGTCTCCCAGAATTCGGCGGAATATGTAAAGCTACTTAAGACAATAACTCTGTCCCGCGAACACGTAATGCATTAGCATAATAACGAAGAGGAGTTGTGCGGCAGTTAACACCGCCCGGCGACTGTCGCCGACAATATTGAAAATGAAATTAGCATAAAGAGCAGCACAAGTTGGTTGATTACCGCGCCGTTTGTTATTCCGCTCGTCGCCAGATGGCGCCACTCGTGTGTGCAGGGGCAGGGTCATGAATTTACATTTTGTTTTTAAACAAACTTTTACGTCTGCCTAAGCTAAATTAATTTTGGAAGTCATCACGACAATACGTCCCTGATTACAATTCGTCTAAATAAGTTACACCCAAACGACATAAATAACCTTCAATACCGTCCGAAAACCGTATCGTTTATTATTTTATAGTTATTTTTTATCTTTGTTAGGTATCGTCAATGATCAGAATAAGGTAAATATTAATAATTTTCAATTGCATAATATGAAATGTATAATATAACTCTATTTTTATGTTTTAAGTTAGTTTAATTCTTGTTAGGAGTAGGTGGATATCGAAGTAAGAAGCATAACTTGCGAAAGGATG
>JAOCPS010373449.1:0-12403 GCA_025505425.1 Graphium colonna | reverse complement strand
ATGGCTTAATAATTATAAAATTATTTAAACTAAAAAAAATAAAACAACACAGCTTTTAAAGTTATTTTATCTAAATTCCTTATTTTTGTATAACTCGTGAAAAATATCCAAAAATAAAAAAACTCTTTCACATAAATAATTAACCAGATATTGTGTATTGTATTCTTTGCAAGTATTTGCAGTGCGGAAATATCGTATCCTTTGTTTCCTATAAAATTTCACTTTAATTAGTTATTACAAAACCTACTTTCATTGAGTAATCTGTGGATCAAATAGAGTATATTCCTAATGATTAAAAGATTTTACTATACATAGGCAAGTAAATTGTAAACTATAATGTTCCTCTATAAAAGTAATTACAACATTTACAGCAGTTGCAGTAATTGCATAATGCAGCTTATATTTTAGATACGTTTAAATATAAAGGTCTCCATCCTAATTAGCTTAAGGGCTAATCTGCAAATTAAGAGAGGTATAAAATCCTCATAAAATTTTACGTCGTACTTATAGAAATATCTATATATGTATAAAAAACTACTTTTATCTTCAAAATTGAAGTTTATAAGGCTACAGGAATAAAAAAGGTAAAATGTATGAGAGATACAAGTTTTTAATGTTTTTGTAGTTTATGAATATAAAACATTACTCAATTCTCATAAGATTATGTATTTGGATGGAGCTAATTAGGTTTTTATTTCCTGTATACTAACTTTAATATTTCAAAAGAAATCATTTATTTATCAAACATTTGGTGTAAATTATCTCTTTGAGTTGCACAGGTTTGTACAAATTTGGAAATATTCGTTTTGGGTTAAAATGTCGTGTTATGATGATTATGCTTCTGTCATTATGTAACATTTAAGTGATGAAATGTTAATTTTAACAATGAACCCGGATTTATAAGTAATTGCGAACCGTATATTTTATATTTGCTCTGCTTTAGAATTTCTATGGCGACTGGCGCATCAGAATAGGATTAGTAAAGCCTTAGTGAGGAATAGCATTTTAGCGTTCGGCTTATGAAACTTATCTCGTCACAGTAGAAATAGAAAAAAATAAATATTAAATAAAAATGTATTGAAATGTTTTATCTATTCGACTCTTGAAAATAATTAGCTTTAATTAATGGTATGAAAGACTTTAACGTTATTTGGAAAATTAAAATCAAATTAAAAAAAATCTTACCGTACAGGAATCGTTGGTTTGTAAACGCAAGTTATTTGCCGAATTTGATTTGCTTAAATGTGCTCGAAAATTAGAGCAAAAATATACGCTTAATTTCGAGTACATCGTACAAATCGGCCCAAGGACCTGAATATTATTCATTCTATAACCTCTCCACATTGTCATTGATAGCTTAAAGTGGTATTTACAGGCGATTCCCGCATTGATTGTGTCTCAAAGAAATAAAGACGTCAACATTTTTTTTGGGATTCCCGATAAGATAGCCGGGTAACTCGATAACCAATGATTGAAACATGGACATTCCTTGGAGTTCGGTTTACCGACTTGTAATAATATCGCGATTCATTAGATTTTTCAAATGAATTTCCAAAATATATTTTACTAGACGAATCTGGTGATATAAAACTTAAGTTATTAGAACCAAAAGTAAAGTAAATTCGTATCCTATTAATAATGGTTTTCCACATTATTACACGCAAACTTAAATCTCTATAAATTCATGATACAACAGAGAAAGTCTCTTGGGAATTAATAATGAACAATCAAAATATTTTGTTTTTAATTTACGTTTAGATTTGCGTATTACTAAAAATTGCAATAAAGATGAATGATGTGTAAGCTGTGTACATCCAGATGTTTATGTTAATTTTGGTTTTAATATTCACGTCTTAATACTCTAATCTATATACATAGCTTTTCATAAATAATCCAATTTCAAGGTATTTACTTATTTACATGAGATAAAAATACTAAATTTAACATCACTCACTGCTTAAATTTCTTACGGAATTTTTTTAAGACTTTATGTATTTTAACATTATAAAATTGTTCAACTTATCATTAAAAATTCAAAATTTGGTTCTTAGGGTAAATACTACATTTACATAAGGAAGTAACCAAACTAAACTTTGCGTCAAGTAAGAAACATTTAAATCTTCGTACAGGATCTTAGGAACACATTCATCTAAAATTTGCGGTGTTAGAAAAGAGGCGTTAATTACTTTGCGGATTTACTATCCATTCTAGTTTCAAACTTATTTTTGATAGGAATTAATGCAAGACAAAACTGTCTGAATTTTGTGTAATATATTGATCGGGATAACGTGCAAAAAATAAATCAAGAACAGATCTACGAACACTTTTCTATATTAATTTTTGGCCGAATGCAACCCAAGACGTGGGCTCGTGTAACAACTATTTGGGTTCCCAAAAGAAGATGTGGCCGCGTTAATAACGGAAACCAAAAGACAACTATCACGCTTTAATGAAGATGTAGATAAAGAATCTGACTAAGGCACGATAGGTGTATGACCTAATGAACCTTTGCTCATTCTATCCTTATTATTTTAAAAGTTTTATTGACAAATTTATTTCTGATTCATTAATTTAGATCCAATTAATTATTAGTTCATATGTCAATAGTTATTTTTATAGTTTTATTCTAAAATAAAAAAGAGACTTAATTTTTTGGGACATATTTATATGAATACATGGGCCGTCGTCCAATATAAACTTGGATAATATCCAAGTTAATAAGAGTTATGAGTATCAGATCGTTTGTTACTGAAACTGCACTGATATTGATTAATTTATTTGTCATGAATTATAAAAAAATATAATCATAAATTTCTTCCTGCCAGAACTAAAGACGACGTTAATATTTTAACGAAAAAAATAAAAAAAAATATAAATGAAACTTAAATATTAGTTCATAACTGAGTAGAAATCTTGGATTTATTCTTATTTTAGAAATAAAAGGTTATATTTAGAATAAATTAATACTTATTAAATAAAGTAAGAATTTTTTGTGTTTCTTAGTTTCAGTGAGCTTATTTAGAAACAGTTGGAAAGGAAAAATATTTTATATATGGTAGCTAGTTTAAGGAGAAATATGTGCAATTACCCTTATATACTTAACGGGGCATGACAAGGCCGATAAAAATGTGGACAACTCGTACTTACCCTAAAACATGGTAAAGGTTCGCCACGAAATAAAGTATGCATAACTTTCTGGGCTACCTGATGACTGTTTTATCCTTCTTCTTTTCCCACTTCTTTCCCTTCTAATCATTAATATGTTTCCAACCTGTCCTATCTACTTAACCTGTATTATATAATTCTCTACGTTGATAACGCACATTAAACTCTCTGGATGTCGTGTGTGGCCATTAAGGCCGTTACTTTAACAGATATCAGGTGGTGTTTGTCATCTATTATATTAAAAAAAATCACAGCGTGGTACGTGTGTACAGGTGCACGGCCTCTTTAAACCTCTACCTATTGCAATTTTTTGATAAATGTAAACGCAAAAATATTTTTATTTATAATATATTATCCTGCCTTTTTTGTCACCTCCAAATTAAATTAAGTAAATATTCTTGTGATCATATTATCATTTAAGTACTTAAAAGAAGTTTTTTTTTCACAATAATTATTATACAGGTCTAATGCTCAGTTAATACACTATCAAATTACCTTATTCACAAAATAACTAGTGAATATTGATTTTCTCTTTATTTAAAACAAATTAAAAATGGAAGTTAATACCATTAATAATGGCATACACCTCGAAATACCGCCTAAAATAAACCAATGAGATTTTTACACGTAGTAAATGAAACTTAACAATATTAATGTCAAATAATAATACTCAAAAGTGCAAACAGGTATAAGGTTACCTAAAAATAAAAGGGAATTTGCCGTAGGAAAAGTTGTAAACAAGAATGTTGACGTTGGAATATCAGATTCGTAAAGGCGCATCGTTTCCTCGCAGCAAATTCGACATTATAACATAAAATACACCTGACACTCGACCCCGTTGTATTTGGAGTTGCGTTACGATAGAAAATATTTTCTGAAAGGCCCTGTTGAAGGTAATTGTATATCAAACAACCGATTGTGAATTCGTTCCATTATAAGTAAGATGTATTATACTTACTTGGCCTGACTTTGTGTACATATTGTGTATTAAGTGCAGCAAAATCTATAAAAGGATGTTATGCTCCACCTTATTCTTCATTGCAAACCTTAAACTATCCTTAGTTTAAGGTTTGTAATAAAGAATAAGGTGGAGCATATCACAAAGGGTGAAATCAATGCCTTGTGGCATTCTCTGCTAATTAACTCCCGGCGTGATAAAAGATGAAAATATGGTTAAGTGTTTTTTTTTAAATTCATTCACACATTATTCACAAAGGAACTAATATACCAGTTCTACCACATATCTTTTATATATTATTCTTGTTTTGTTATTCTTGTTTTCAGGTATGGTATGGTATTTGGTATTTTCAGTAGGGGAAAAATGGAAGAAATTAGTAAATAAATAAATACTTTAGATTATAATAACATTATTTTTACTATTATATTTCAATGCATTGTGTACGATAAACAGATGTTCGAAAAGAGATAATGGTTTTACGTACATCTTTATGATCTCTTAATCGACATTTAAGGACAAGTAGCAGCGTAACGCCCAAACCCTTTTAATCGAATGAAACGAACGACGCATTGTAACGTATTTCGGATCACATTTTAGTGTATGGGCTTAGATAATATTTTTTTTGTTATCTAAAATGGAACTTGAGTTCAAATAATGCTTCTATTTGCTAAATGATTCTCCAAACGACGCAAATAAATTCAATACTGTGTTACTTTGTTGATACTTTGAGATTCGCGTGCAATGGTTTTAATATCCATGAAATATCCAACGTAGTTACAAAAAGGTTTGATCTCAACTCCTGAATCGAATACAATTAGATTAAATACTAAATACAAAGATACTATTGACATAACAAAAAGCTACGATTTATTAGGACGAACAAACTGAAAAATTTTGAAAACTGTTTTAATAAAGATAAATAAATAATTGTAAATATATGTAAGTAGTTGTTACCATACTCGACAGTTGTGGAGTCCCGTATCCTACAGGAAAAAATATATGTACTCTCCCTCTATTGCCTCTACTTCTCCTACTGTGTAGTAGATGAAACTTCTTCCTTCTTTGTCTGCATCTGTTGAATAATGCTGATTGCTAACAAAAACAGTATCTCCTAGAACTTTTCTTATGATTGTGGTTGAATGTATTGCTCCTTGTTTTTGTAGGATGGCAATTTTTATATTTGCGTCTAATTGATCGATGTATCTTTAAATGCTCTTAGCTATGATCCCCGTAGCTCCTGTAACTATGAGTATTACTGTGGTTTGTGTATTCCATAAACGACTTATCTCGGTTTTTAGTAGATGGTACTGGCTTAACTTTTCAACTTATTTTGCTCCTTTGTTGTAATCAGACGGTACCTTAACACCTATTAAATATGTTTTGTTGTTATGCTTATCGATATAAGTTGGATCTGGTCTATTGTGGGATATTATATATCAGTTTAGTCACCACAGGTCAGAATCTTCTACGTGATGTTTATTTGCTAGGCACCAGTAGATGTTCCGAACAAGGTTGTTATGCCGTTTGATATTTGAGAGATTGTAGAGCATACTAACTTTTCACAGCTTTTGCTGCACTTCTACGGCCGTGCTCCCCCGGGGAAGTACAAACGCCCTACACAAAGTCAGCATAAAATAAAATACGCATGACTTTCTGCATAGCCGGTTGAACATTCCTTCCCTCTTCGCTTTCCACTATTTTCTTCTTCTAATCCTTAATATATTCTCGACTCGTATTATCCACTTAACCTCTTTACTCAAATTTCCTAGGTTGACAACGCACGCACAACTCTAAGTCTTCTCGTTTGTCATCCTTTTTCATAAAAAAATCACAAAATAAATTTGAATTAATAATTCTCTATTTACAATTTTGTTTCTGAGACTTACGCGAATATTAGACATTTTTTACCGTGACCATGAACGCTGTAAAGGGTTTGAAACGTCGGGTGATAACATTTAAAAATAAACCGCGATTAAACCCGTTAAGTTGTTTAATTTAAAAATCTCTATTTACACTTACATATGTTTTAAAATAAATTGCGTTATCACAAAAAAAAAATATTTAACGTCAGTATAACCTATTTTCATCAATTATTTTTTTTGCTTTGAAAATCAATAATTATTATCAATAATTATGTTTAAAATAAATAATATAACAAAATTATTTCGGAAATATAATACGTGATAGCTTAAATAAGCAACAGGTGTTATCTGAAATAATTCTTATCACTCGCTGATTACAATTCAAAAATTCTTTTTCGTCCATCTACTTAATTATAACTACTCTTGCCGTTTTCCACTTATTAAAGCACTCAGGCAAGAAATGTTTCATTCAGCGTTTCCGCTGCTCATAGACACTTTAAAAAAGCTGTTATATGACTGTTTCCAATCTTTAAAAGAACCTCCGACATCTTGGGACTATTATTTTCAGGCATATAATACGTGAGGTCATTATACATAAGACTTTCTTGGCTCCGCAAGCTATAACGTATTGAGTAAGAAATAATAACACGGAAAAAACCACACGAAATTTATTTTAGTATGTGATATAAAAATATTATTTAACTCAAATACCGTAAGTCATTGAAAAAAAATTGAGAATATAGACGGCCAAATGGCATGTACAGGATTTGCTTGTTCTTTATAATATTCTAGCGAAAATAGGTACAAACAACAAAGTTTTTTTTATGGAGAAGGAGCCAAAGGAGCAGACGGCTTGGCTGATGTTAAGCGATTACCGCCGCCCATCGACTCCTACAACATCAGAGGAGTTACAAGAGCGTCGCCGGCCTTGGAGATAAAGTTGTTTGGTACACTAACCTCGATATGTATAATTTGTGTTTGTATGTAAAAAAGTTTGAATTGTAGCGTAACGTTACAACCCGCAGCAAACGTAAGACGGTAGCTAAAGTAATAAGATATTATAATGATAGTTCACGTTGTATACATAATTATATTTACTACTTTACAGATATGTTTTATCTACAACAGCGAAAAGAATTACAAGTTAGTCGGATTACACTGCGACGTGCATGTGCAACTCATTCTGCGTTACATTTAAACCAGCTTTGGCTTTAGAAAGGAAAATATTTTTACTAGAATATTAAAACTTACTCGAATTTATTTACACAATCAATATAAAAATGTTAATCACGAGGGTAAATAATAATTGTCAAAATAACTTATACAACTAAATTGAAACATTTTTTATTTGATTCGTAACGTTTGCGTATATAGATAAAAGTAAGTTCAATTTTTTTTTAATTTGCAAATTTGCAACAACTTTTTGTTGTTTAGGGGATAGATTAAAATCTTTTTTGGTGACAAGTTGACGTACTTTTTTAAATTATTGTTTTAGATCGATTTATACATGAGCTGCTCATATTGTTTTTGATTCATTAAATTTTATTTATCATGGAATCCTAAGCAACCTTTAATAACTTTTCTTTCCTTCAAAAGCCTGGCGAATCAACCTTGTGATGTAGTTAATACTAATCTTTTAGTTTGTCCGATATGATCGAAGGCTATATCAGGAATTTTAAATACATGAGTGCAATTTATCTGCAAAATTCTTTGATATAAAAATTTGCGTTTCAGTATTCGCGTAAATAATAGCTTACAATATTTAAACTCGACTAAAATCTCCGTAATTGAACCTCGACCACACTTCCCCAGGATCGAGTTTGTTTGGTTTTAATATAAAATAATAGGCTTAAACTGAACAGGACCTAAACCTGGAGATCGTAAGCAAATTGCGTTAAACAAAAATTTATGTTTGCAGAAACGAAACAGATATTTTGACGTCTCCAAGGAGATTGAACGCCATTTGAAGATAAATTATTAAATAAAAGAAGACTTGGTTTATTTAATTGTGCCTCAGACTACCATCGTATTTCCAACAACAAATAAAACAAATTTATATTTAAGAAATATATTTGCTAAAGCTACAGAATAATCCTAGATTATTAACAATTCAAAGCGGCCTCTGGGCTTTCTTCTGTTTAATGACACAAAATTCTTACATCAAGGAAATCGCTAAACAATTTTATTATAAAACAAATACGACAATTTACTTGACTTAAAAACTTTTTGATATAATGTAGTTATTATACACCGATTAGTTAATGGCATAGTTGTATCTTAACCAATATATAACAATAATATAATAATAGTTTTACCATGCACTTACTTATGTTGAATTACAGAATGACTGGTGAGTTATTTTCGATATTCAAGGACGTTATATGTGGGAATTATATATGAATAATAAAAACAATATTAAAAATATTTACAAATAATAAAAAAAAAACACATATTCATCCTAGCAGACACAGCGTGGTTGTAAGGAGGGTTGATTGGGCTGTTGATAACCTATGTCCTATGAACAGCTGAGTCGAGCAGCTTTAGTATTTTGAGAAAAGAAAAACCTTTACTTTTTTTAGATACTTGGAGTAAAAAATATGTCCCTCAGTAGATATATTAGTGTAATAGAACTTCCCTCATATAAGGGGAATAGAATACTCATATAATGACTCTTTTAATATCTTTAGTAATTTACTATCCAATCTCGACTCTGTATAAACAATAAAAAGATCGAATACAAATCGTAAAACAGCTTTTCTCTGCTTCTTCCAAATATTACATTAAATTTTATTACCATATTTTATATCTTTTTTTACACTAACCAAATTCATAGTAGAGTACTTTCTCTTTATAACACTTATTTCTTTTAATAACAATCTCAAGCACTTTGTGGGATAAAAGAATTTATACAAACATAACTCTCCCCATTGTATAACAACACACTAAATGTGAGGGCTACTTTAAGAATGTAGTTATGTTTTTGCATTAAGTTTTTCTAATACATTTCCATTGAAATCAATCTAAAAGTTATTAATAAGGGCTGCGGAATAGGACATTGAAAAAAATAACAAATTATGTAGCATAAATAAATATAACAGACCTCCGTAGCCCAATAATAAAATAACTTTATTGGACACATATAGCTACAGCTTATGAACACACAAGTAAGAACATACAGTTTTGAAACTTGTGATAAGTGTATGAAATTCACTAGCCCCTCGTTATGATTCCCTGCATTAGAGGATATTTACTTCCTCCCATGATACTAAAGTTTTATAGTAAATATAACATAAAAGTCTGACAGTGTAAATAATATGAAGAATCAATAGTAGTTATTTAGTTTAATATAAACATAATAAAAATAGACGGATATAAAATAAAATTTAATAGAAAAAAATGTCAATTTGGCAAGAGATTGGCTACTGCCCTCTCTCTGCATGTATTATGTTTTTGTGTTCTCGTGTAATTGTGAGCATGATGAATGTTAATGAATACCATGAATCTTAGTGAGACAAGAAATTAGTCTGAATTATAATTCTGTTTTTAACACACATTTAAAAACTATTTTTACAGTTGAATTATGTAACACCGATTGTCTTGCAAATGAAATTGGCTTTTGTGTAAATAAAAGGTGCCAATCTATAGAAAAACTGTCCAAGAACCAACACGATCTTTACTCATAGATGTCAAGATCGTGTGCGTTCTTGGACAGTTCCCTACAGTATGGCGATTTATAGTATAATTTACGTGTGCCGTTTTATAAAATCTTAAGATGGTGCTAAAGATAAAACGTTTTCTTACACTTAGAATTTCACATTCTTTATAATTTATAAAGTTGGTCTTTAGGGCATTGGAAAGGTATTTACAAACCGGAGGTCTTGGGTACGAATCCCGCGGGGGGACAACGATTTTGTGTTGTTATTTCTTGGTTAGTTTGGGACATTGTCGAAATATAGAGGCGTAGAAAGCTGACTTTCAGTTGATATTTATTTGGATTAAAAGCCAACCCATAGTAATTTGGGAATTAGGTTATGAGGAATTAAAAATTGTAACAGGAAGTACATGCGTCAGTATTAGTAAAGTTTTCGTCCACGCTGTACGTATATATATGACGTTCTTCGGTAGTTACCACTGTGCGATAAAATGATAAAAGAGATAAATTATATGTATTACTAAATGTGTATTTACTGTGAATCATCCGTCTTGAAAGCAAAAAAAAAGAATTTAATTCGATATTTTTCAAGATTTACATTAAATGATAAAAATCCCTCAAGGATAAATAACACCGATTTCGATTTACATCATCGAACACAAAACATTTGTTCCATTTCATGAGTTCGCTCGGTCACTATGAAGAAAACTGTGGATTTTATTACTGTAAGATAATAGAAAACGTTGTAGATGCGGTGCGGAAGACAAGTGAATCTATTTTGACAAATCTCTATGTAGTACAGTGTTCGAAGACATGATTGTGGTGAATCATAGAGTAGCTTATGTATCTACCTATTATTTAAATGTAGAGCATGATGTCTCTACAAATATTTGTTTTAAAATATAAGCTGGTGCCTCACAAATAAGGATTATAGTTTGCAGTATTCCACAAAATACTTCTTAATAAAACGTGTAATTAAAAATTATAATAAGCATGAAAAGTAACAAAATCCCTTCAATATTTCCTTGAAATGCAACCCGTTACATTGAGTAATAAACATTTATGGCGTATTTAGTAAATAATAAAATAAAATAATAAGTTAATATATATTTTTATGTATGTGGTTTACTCTGGTGCACATTTTTTTCTTTTGTGTATATAAACATTTATTTTCTATAGAAATTCAAATTAAAGGAAAATGACCAATCTTATATGGCATACCGTATCAAGTTACTTGAATTTAAATTCCCTGTTCGAAAGTCAAATCCATGAAGCGTAATATCGTAAAAAAATATGAAAATAATTACTACACAATTTTTATCTTACCCTTATTACACGAATCACACAGTTCATTCAAATTTAAGAGCATTTTTTATGGAAAATGAGACAAACGAGCCAGCGGGTCACCTGATTATCGTCAATTGCGATTAACGGTTTATTATGTTTCATGAAATCAATGTAAGTAAAATAGATCAAAAACATTATTATTTCTAAGACTTACGCGGATATTTGACATTTTAAATTAAACAACTTTACGGATTTCGGGTAGTCCTACACGTGATCATGAACGCTGTAAAGGGTTCGAAACGTCGGGTGATAAAATTTAAAAATAAACCGCGATAAAATCCGTAAAGTTGTTTAATTTAAAGTTAAAAAACATATTTTTTCAAGTCAAAGAAGAGTTTTGTCTAAAGTAAACAACAGTGATAAATAATTTCAACTTACATAAATTTTCTAAACAGTACAAAACTGCTCTCTGCTATGCTCTACCAACTATAAAACATATTAAGTATGTATAAGAAAATAAACTTCAGAACAATAACAGCATAATGTGTTCACGCAATTAGCAAATAAAAGAAAAAAAATATTGTAATTTAATTAAAGTATGGTACCATAGAGTAATACTTATTTTACATTTTATTTTTTGATTTCCAAAGTAATGGTAAGCTTATGCATTTTACAATAAATTTATTATGCAGATAGCTTTAATACAAAGTCGTACAATTTAAATATTACGTACTTAATGCTTTTATGATGTCAAAATGTATTTATGTAAATTATCTAATTTTGAATATCGCAAACTAGACGTATTGACATACATTATATTGTAGTCGATATACAATTAGTCCGGGAAGGGTTTAATAATGAAATTTTACCACAAAGTTTCATTAATGGGTATTTGCAACTCTGGACTTTAAATTTTAATGAAAATAAAAATTTCTTTAATCAAAAATCATGAAAACAAAAACATTTTAATGTATTAACGATTGCGATGTATATTTTTTTCGGAATCTAGCATATATCCTTAATTATCTTTAAATAACTGCTTGACAGTTTATAAATTTTATATTACCCATGTGCGATAACAAAACTTCAGTGATTTTCATCTGTTCAAGAAATAAAAAAGCAAGGTTAAATGAAATAAAAACTGATCTCATTCTGATAATATTGGTGCAATCATGAAGTTAATTATCATTTTTATTTATATTAATCATCGTGTACGGCACTACTAAGTCTGTATTCATATTCAAGAAATACTAATTATTTAATTTTATATTTTTTATACTAATAATATTTAATTTTATAATTATTTCATTTACCAAGAGACACTCAAACTATTTCAATAGCCCGTTCAACAGAGAGGCTTACAATATATTTAAGTGTTCCTCTTAGGCATAATTTATTTAAGTTTTTATTTAAAATGGTACACAACCATAATACTACCTATTAACAATCCATGAAAGCAAATATGACCGGTAAACAATA
>JAOCPS010373338.1:0-12404 GCA_025505425.1 Graphium colonna | reverse complement strand
GCACCGGGGATCGAACTCAGGTTCGCCTTGAGTAAACAGAATTGAAGGCGAGCACCCGGACACTGAGCTACCATGGCTTACGGCTGTTATAATTGAGGTCAAATTTAATTTTGTTGAAATTCATATAAATTGTTTTGACTAAATTTACAATTAAATTCTTGTCTCTTAGCCAATTTATTATCAAATTTATTATTAGTCTAATGTCATCTCTATGTTAAGATAATATAAATTTTATGGCGATGCTACTATAATAGCAATGTCATCCGCGAAGAGTATACATCTGTGATTTGTTACATAAGGTAGGTCATTGATAGAGAGTAAAAATAAAAGTGGACCAAGAACGCTACCCTGAGGAATTTGTTAACTTTATACTGTGACCTATATGGGATGTTGCGTGTATCTATGGGCGACGGAATCACTTACCATCAGATGAACCGTCTGCTTGTTTGTCTTCCTTTTCATAAAAAAAAACGTTAATAATTCATCCCGCATTAGGGTAGGCAGGATTCTACAGTAAATAACATGTACATGGAAAGATATAAGTGGTAGTATTCTTGACCACCAATAAGCAAGTGTTGGCACTTCAATGTTGAATAAAGATTTTTGATTTAATCAAAGCTGAAGGGTTTTTTATTGGTTTAAAAGTGCTAATCTTTAGTAAAATCCTTCACTATTGAATAAAATATTTTATGGACAATAATACATCATCCAACATATTAGTGGTGTGTTGCCATGATTCTAGAGATTAATCATTAAGGACTAGAAGATAGGTATTTATTTTACGATTTTAGCCGTATACATTTTTACCCGTTTTTGCAACATTTTTCATTGGTGCCCCTCTCATATTAATCATAACGTAATTTTATATAACCTAAAACCTTCCTCGATAAAGGACCTATCGAATATTGAAATAATTTTTAAATGCGTGCCAGTAGTTCCTGAGAGCACGCTCAATCAAACCAACAAATAAACTCTTCAACTTGGTAATTCTAGTAAAGATTGGATTGCTAAAAAGGCTCTCCTTTTTTGATAGCTGGATAGCTAACCCAAAAATCAAGGTATATTATTTTACGAAGGCATTTTAAGGTAGGGCTACAATCAAAGAGGTCACATACCGCATGGGATTTTTGTGCTCTGCCATCAGGGTATATAAACGAAGAATATCTTCATCTTATCCGTGGTGATTTTTAACACTCCGGACAAAATTCCAGCTATTTAATTAATAACATACACCACTATTATGCTCATATTTTACAGCTGTGCTAAAAATCTTGTTTTAAACTCAAATGACTGGCGACTCTATAATAAAAAAGTAAACGAGGAAGTCAGTCTGGTATTTCACAGAATCAAAATATAATAAATTATAAGCTACATAAGCAAACGTCATGTGTGAATCACTGTTGAACCGTCTTCGATTCCATATAAATTAATTATCTGTGCTGTGATGTCACTGTGGGTCGTGGCGGGCGCCGCGTCGACGCGTTTTGCTTGTGTGTGTGTGTTTGTGTTGTAATATAGGGAATGTTGCAATTGGAATGACGGGGCATAGATTTATTGATTTGAACACTATTTTTGTTTTCTTTTTGTTTGTGTCAGAGTATTTAAGTATTGTTGTTTTTTGTTGAATATTATTATTGAGTGATGTTTTCGATGTAGTTGTGAAACAAGTAGACGTAAATGTCTGAAATACGTGCTTTATGGTTTACCAAATGCGTAGTTAAACTTAAATAGTTCTTGACTTACTTTCTCAAATATCAGGTTAATTTAAAAATGTATTTTTTGATGTCCATGTGTTTGTATGTTCATGTTTCCTTAACATCTCAAGTAGGCACGACTCTCTACCATCTGCCTTAAGCGAATTTTAGAGTTCTTTTGACGCATTGCCAGAAAATAAGGAGATAATTTAAAAAAGCTACTATTCACAGGCAAAGTACAAGGAAAAAGACTGCGTGGGCCGAACCAAATGCGTTGGTCTGACCAGATCTGCACCACACTCAATTCCACCATCTATGATGCTCTCTGAGTAGCCAGAGATAGAAAGAAATGGCGTACCATCATCAAGTTAAAGGTCATGGGGAGAAGTGGTCACGACTCTCAGATTTAGGAACACGTCTAGATGAGGAGGAGTACCTTAATTGTAATGTTATATAAGGTTGGGACAATATAAGTCTGGGTACCTTACCTTCTATTTATAGTGTCATAGTTGAGGGACGTTCGAATATTCCTTTTCCTTCCTCAATCCTTGTTTAACCTATTTGGATACAATCGAGTTGATTCAACGGTCCTTTATAACTTGAGTTATTGGTAACTCTTTTTAGTTTTTTTTTCAATAAATCATTATCATTATTAAAATATACCAGCTGCTCCCTGCGGTTTCCCCATTTTTTGCAACATATATAGCCTTAAGCCTTCCTCGATGAATGGGCTATCGAACATTAAAAATTTTTCAATTGGGACCAGTAGTTTCTGAGATTAGTGCATTCAACAAACAAACAAACTAACTATTTATTTATATCATAATAGTATAGATGTATGTAGTATGTAAGTATTATTCACAATAGAGTCACAAAGCATCTCCCATTGTAGAATGAAGATGAATTCTCTCCCACACAATAATGATTTTGACATAAAACTGCAAAACTGACATCGATTAAATTAATCGAGTTTTCAATTTTATAGTTAGAATTTTTATATCAATTTAATGAGACCTTATGGCCGTATTCTCTGATAGAAAATATCCTGTAAATCATTTCAGAAACCCATGAGGTGACGATGACGTATCATTGTAACATCACTACATTACTGATTATAATAACTTGGTATTATAAAGCATTCCGCCATTTTCCCTTTGTCTCTTGCCACAATAGTTTGCGAAAGTTTTTGTTTGAAAAACAACTTTATGATTAAACCAAGATTCTTTTTATGTTGGTGCTAGATGTATGTAGTGGAATTTAATGATTTTTTTTATTTGGTATAAATCGAGGTAGTGTTTTCTACATACATTCAATGTTTTCTGTAACTTTTTTTATGGAAAGGAAGACAAACGATGGTTCACCTGATAGTAAGCGATCCCGTCGCCCATAGACACTCGCAACATTCGGAGAATTGCGAGTGCGTTGTCAACCTGGGATATTGGGTAGAATAGGTTTATTGGATAGGATTGGGTCGGGATTAAGGATTTGGATAGGAATAGGAAAATAAAAGGGTAGACATGGCCATCGGACATCCCCAAAAGTCATACATACTTTATTTTATGCCGACTTTATAAGGGGCGGTGGTACTTCTTCGGGTGAGCACGACCGTAGAAGTGCAGCAAAAGCTGTGAAAAGATGTTATGCTCTATCTCTTATGTTTGTTTTTTTTTTGTATTTTCTCATTTAGCGTCTTATTTTAAGTTATGTTCATAGTGACTGTATATTTATAAACACGTGTAAACAAAAAGAATATGTGCAAGGTCCATAGTTATAGTTTAAGGACCTTAACCACCAGTTAACTTGTAAGACTTATTACTTTATTTTGAATAAATGAACAAGCAAGCAAACAAACATACAGGTGAAGCTAATAAAAGCGTGTTAATAGGTACATATTATTGTATTGTGTAGAGTTGAACCCTCGCGATAACAGCCCAAATGACCTATGTTTGTTTATTCAAGTTTTTTGTTAATTTCTTACCTCTTAAGAAAGGTCATATGACAAGATTATTTCTACAGAAAATTACAGAACCCGTCTAAAAACTTCAAACGCCTTGAAAGTATACTTTCGAGGACATGTCTTTTCCGTTATTTTTATTTAAAAAACAAACTATTGAATCAATTTTTCTAAAATAAAATATGAGACCATTTAAGATGACCGCATTATTTGTATTCTGTTTTCTTCAATTGGGTTTTGCATAAATTAGCGGACAGTAAAAATGACAGCAAGGCGTCCATAAACAATATTTTTGTTTTAACATTAACGCTGTAAAAGGTTCGTAAACTCACATGTTTAAAATCATATTTTATCGCGGCAAATCCGTAATTATTTTTCATTTAAGTGCATTATCTCTTAAAATACTTTAATCATTTATACATAACTCTTTCGAGCATATTTTTTAAAGTTACTTAGCCCATCGTCGACCGATCGTAAATCATAGACAACAAAGACCTAAACATCGGCGGTCTTTAATCACGCATGGATCGTATATCCGCCTTCCGATATGTTTTGACGTCTGCCATATTGTTTGCGTTATCGGTTTTAAGAAGTTCTCTTTTTTCTTTTTTATTTATTGATTTATTTTCGGGTTGTCTTCAAGAAGCTTCATTTCGGTCTTACGCGTTTGTTTTATTATCTTGATATAACTCAGTACGTTCGAAAGCTAGAATATAATTATAAATATAAATTGAATGAAATCCAAAATTTTATTTTATGTTATAACGGTATTTATACAAATAAGTTTTTATTTTATTATTTTTGTATTTTTTAATTACGTTCATTGTTATGAATGACTTAGTACCTACTTGCGGCATTATGTCAGTATTCGGTTTTATATAATTTCCTATGCAACTTTAAAGGAAGATGATTTTAAGTTTGCCTGTGTAATTTATTGTATATGCTCGAACATAATTATCGATATAAATAAGTCTCACTTATTTAAAAGAATTCAAAATTACGTAATTTCTCAGAAAATAATTCCGTAGTCATTTGATGCAATATTTCATTTATTACACTCAAAATCAGAGGTGAATAAAGTTAATTTTTATGCACTTATCTTTGTAAATTAATTATAGTACAAATTGTTACTAGTGTTAATTTTTGCATGTCCCAAACTATTTTTAAGGTTTAGGACATGCAAAAATTAACACTTTTGTAAAGCAGTTCTGATATTTATCGCTAGGTTAACAGGGACATGTTAAATGTGAGTGACTCAAATATTTCCTTTCCCGTTAGGTTCAAAATATACGGTATATAATTTTTTTATTTTTCTATAACAAGAAGGAACTAATTATTATTGTACCTTGTTTGTAATTTCTGTATTTACAAATGACGAAATAAAAATACTTATTTTCTGCTTAGTATACATTGCCATTGCAATACCATATTTTTTTTAATCATGTTCATTCAGAAAAGTTACTTTATTGATGCAAAATTATAAAACATGGTTTGATTGCAACACATTCTAAACTGTCTTCGCTCAAACTTCGCCTGTCCAACTAATTAAGAATTATCGGGTTCACATCCGGTGTTCATCACACTCACACTTACGCAACAATACATACGTCGGACAAAGACGGCGAATGGAGTCATGAATGGGCCGTCGCAGACACGAGGTCAAGGAGTTGATTCAACCCGCGCCAACGATAAATTGAGGCCAAGTGTCGGGCGAATTGCTCCTCTGTGAAGGACTCAGTACATAACGGTTATGTAAATGCGGAAATGCAAAGGTCAATTGTAATTGGCAGAATGGCAGAATGAGCGTCGCGCCTTTGCCGTTGTTAAAAGGCGGGAGAAATTTGACAGCCCGCGTTTTTGTAATGAATATGTCATATTACGCAACCAAACTGACAGATAACTTTTAAATAATGTTTCAGCTCTTTAGAAAACGTAATGGATATATAAACTATATGAGTTCGATGGAAAAAGAATGTAATTGAATGGAGATTAAAGTTTTAATTTCTTTATATTATTCTGATCGACTTATATGGTATACAACCATATAAGTCGATCAATGATAACATGTAAATCGATTATTACTTACATACATACTGTAATGTATGTGAATAGACACGAATAATAATTTGTTAGATATAAGAAAAACAATAAATTTGACAATCAAGAATTACCGCATTATCATTACACAAATTATATAATATTTTTATAAGCAATTTTTATTTTTTAATAATAAAAATTATAAAACAAATAAGTCAGAAGGTAAACGAAATTTTATGTTTCTACGAGCATATATATTTTTCATTGCGGATTAGCGCCGACAAAAAGAGGAAATATTTCAAATACTTATTTTTCTGTATATGTCTTTACTAAAAAAGCTTCAAGCTTAATTTGTCATTACAACCTTACAAATAAAAGTAATTTCGTAAAGAAAGTAGCAGATGAAAAGGCAACTTTTTATTATCGGTGAATAAAAACTACCGCATTTATGGCAACATCTAATTAGCACAGGAGAAAAGTTTGATCTATGCGTCATTTATTAGTAATAATAGGAAAATGAATCATACGATTTATTGTTTTCAGCAAAATTAATTCTGACGTTTGCCTATTTCTTGTCACTACAATATTTTTGTCTTGATGTCACTGCAATATTTCGTGTTCAGTTGGCAAATCTCAGATTAAATTGGCCGCCGTGGCCGTAATCCGGTTAGGAGGAGTTTAATTCAGCACTTAAAATTGCAATAAGAAAATTAACAATTGCAGTGGTGCCAAAAGCGGGAATCAAACTCAGGCTCGCCTCGTGTAAATAAAGCCAAAGTCGAGCGCCTTGACACTGAACTTATAGGTGGTAGAGCATAAAAACTTTTCGCAACTTTTGCTGCACTTCTACGGCTGTGCTTGCCCGGGGAAGTACCACCGCCCTTTATAAAGTCGGCATAAAATAAAGTATGCATGACTTTTGGGGTTGCCGGATGGCCATGCCTACCCTATCCTTTTCCTATTCCTTTCCTCTCCAAATCCTTAATCCCGACCCCGTCCTATCCAATAAACCTATTATATATTATATACCTATATTTGATCTCCTAGGTTGAGGTCCTCGTTTGTCTATGGGCGACGGGATCACTTACCACCAGGTGAACCGCCTGCTCGTTTGTCTTCCTTTCCATAAAAAATATAGTGTTATTATATAAAATTTCATTTTTAAATATTTTCTTAATCATAAAAGTGGTCTTTTACTATATAAATGTGTTAAAACCCGTATTAAAACATCACCATCTAATTGACGGTTCCTGAACTGTAAATACATAAAGTATATAGTGTATTCTACGGCTTTTTCCCAGAATTACGACACCCAGTTAATAGCTGCATTTTATTAGTAATGTCAGCGTGCTGTTTTCAAGCATTTTTGAGACACTTTCTTTTGATTCGAGATCTCCTATTTTCACTTAAAATAGATTCGAATTACTATCTAAGATTTTTTTTTACAAAACTCTATGAACTCCCTCTTAATTTGTTTGGATGTTTTTTTTTATGAAACTTAGGTTCAGCTTTAGTCAATAAAATCAACAGAAATAAAACATTCATCTGTATTAGTGGCCATGAAGGATTTGTAATATGCTTTCTAGTTTTAAATCCATATTATGCATTGTCGTTTGACTGTGCCACTATGCAAAGTACAAAGTGCACTGTGCAAGTTCTTAACGCAAAAGTATGTCATACTCACCAAAATCCTTATACTCGTAACGAGAGAATATAATAAAAAAGAAATTGCAGGCTATATAATAGCGAAAATTAGCTGTTGATTGACGATATCAAATACTTCCTGTTCCCTGCAATTTTACCTGTATAAATTTTCCCTGATTTTGCAACAATTTTATTGACGCTCCACTACTATGAATCCTAGCGTAATTTTATAAAGCCGGAAGCCTTTTTCACTAAATGTTCTATCCAACAATGGAAGAATTTTTCAATCCAGACCTACTGGTTAAACAGTTAAGAACAGTAGTTCCTAAGATTAGCGCGTTCAAAAACAAACAAACTCAAAACTTGAGTTCTATAATATTAGTACAGATTACTACGCACCGACACGATTGAAAATTTACAACGAGCCCAACACAACTATCGCAATATCAAACGTAGATAACGAAACTGAAACTGGAATATACATATTCATACAATACAGTATCCTGAACAGGGCATAACAATAAGAAAAGAGAGAAATTTCCTCTTCAAAAACAATGTATTTCGATTAAGAGCTGCTGATTTGTGTTTGTTGTTCTCTGTACCGATATTTACAGTTTTCTTTTAATAATTTATTTACTTTACTTAAAATTACTCTATTTAATTATTTATTTATTAGTTATACTTTATTACAAAACCTTAAATAAAAGGATTTGTAATTCCTTTTATTTAAGGTTTTGCAATATAGTATATATAATAAATAAATAATTAAATAGAGGCAGACTTAATTCCATAAGGGCATTCTCTCCTAGTCAACCCGGGAATTAAATAAATCTAAACAAAAATTATTAATAACAGCATATATGAATACTTGAAACTGCATGTACAATGTAAGTGAAGTGTTTTTAGAATTTAAGTGGAAACGGGCTTAAATAAAAGTTTCTAGTACATTTCTACTATTAATTACATTCCTTAATCATAATAACCGTATTTTACACCGTAATACGTCTATTAAGACAACAGTTACGTGAGTAATACGTTTAACACAAGTCAAAGGAAATTGACAAGATTAATGCTAGTAGTCAAGTCTTGGTTCATAAAGTATTATGATAATTTAAGTGTTATATAATAAATTGATGCGTATACAAAATTAACTGACTTAACTGATATATTTTTAAACGATAAATATTGATTTTATTTTCGATATTTTTTTACTTTGGTATATTTGACATGTGTGTTTTAAGTTACTATATACAATAAGAAATGTATAATAATTCGTATACGCAGTATGTGAAATGAACGACTTGACCCCAATTTAAAACAGACAACATTTATATTCTATAATTGTGCTCTATGTGGGCGTTATTATTTAACATAGACCCCGTGAAAGCATATTTATAATTATAAATCTTGCAGAGTATGAGAGTAATAGCTATAAGTGTGTATATCTCTTTCAAACTCTCGTCTTTTCCATATTTCGTTATGGTGCTGAGACCTGGACACTTAAAGTCGCCGACTAGCAGAGGATCCATTCTTTTGAAATGTGGTATTGGCTTTGCTCGATAGGGAACCCCTTGGACATCCTTTCGCACAAACTTGTTGATTCTTCAAGAACTCAAAATAGAAAACACCCAACGTCTATTCTCTGTTGTTCTACACTGTGCTATCACAAACTTTGGACATATTGCACGAAAAGAGGCAAGCAATATAGAAAAACTAATAGTTACAGGAAAAGTAGAGGGTAAAAGACCCAGAGGTCGAAGCCGCAAATATGGTAGGACCAGATCTCCGAACAACTGGAGGTACCTATCAGTTCTGATCTACACTAGGCAACGAACTGAAACGTTTAGAAACAGAGCATTGATCGCTTAAAATTGAGTCACGATCCTTGCTAATAAGGGAATGATTAAGAAGAGAATACGTGTATAAGACTCTTTTTTATATCAGAGTTTAGTTATTTAACTCAGTATCTAGGTGATTTCTCTATGCCTTCTATGATTCAGCTTCTTTTGAATAGAAATAATTCCATTATAAATTAAATGTTAACCTTACAAGTTAGGAGATTATACATACGAGTACATTACTAAAGTAATGTCAGTTCTTAAAATAATTTGCTTCAATATCTACATAGGGACTTACTTAAATATTTTGTTTCAACAAATACTAAATTAACTTTGAACTTCATTTATTTTTGACGTATTTATTTTAGTCTTGTAAGCGTATATGCCATATTTACTTTGGCGATACTTAGTGTCTCTAATGTATCTATTAGATGTTAATGAACTAATGGCCTTTGTTAATTTGGAACTCAGTCTTTTAACGGAATTTGGCCATGACATTTAGATCAGATATCAGCTTTATTGGTGGCTAGCGGGAAAGGTCACTTGTGATTGATGACCTGTTAATCGCTCTCCGCCAAAATAAATTCATCGGAGTGCAGTTTGATTAAGTAAATCGTTTTGTAAGTCGTTACTGCTATATCATTTTTAAAAAAATATAGATTTATTCAACAAATAAACCCCCGCTGTGGTAATAACTGTGGTTGCTCAACGTCGTCTTTTTTTAATGTGGGTGGCCTAAAAATTCAACGTGACGAATTTTATACCTTCCTTCACGGTCATCAAATATAAATGATGCTAATGCAGGAGACATTTCTTGTTCATGCAAATTTTTAGAACAAATATTATAGTATACTATTTATAACATCATACATTAGTACCGTTTATGACGCACCTTTAATGAAACCGCACTTGTCGGGCTACCAGTCAAAAAGGATCCATCCAGACATCGCATCACTCCACCCTCCTTTAGCACTTAGTATTTTTATACACCTTTGCACTTCTTAGGCTAGGAATGATGGCAAAATAATCTGGGTGGCGCAATATAGATTCCATTCTCGGCTAATGGTACGGCAGAAGCAACCGTGTAAACGCAGTATTGGATTGAAAAAACTAGATTTCGTATTTTGATTGGTATAGCTACTAGTACTAGTAACTAATCATAATACGAAAATTGTGTAATTATGGAATATGAGTTCCGTCGTGGCACCAACGCTACACAAACAGCACGTAATATAAAAACGTTTACGGAGAGAACTGTACAAAGGAACGCACAACCCGTTATTGTTTTACCGGTTCCGTTTTGGAAATTTTGACTTGTAAAATGAAGCTCGTGGTCGTCCGGAGACTTTAGTCAATAATTATGAATTAAAGGCGATTGAGGAAACTGACGAAGTTCAATTTACAGCTAAGTTATCAACAGCTTTTGATTTTAGCATCAAAATAATATTAATTCATTTACGACAAATTTTCCAGGATAAAAAACAGGATAGATGGGTGCCCCACGAAGTTAAGTAGAGATCTGCCTCACGTTGCTCAACAGGCAAAGAAATGCAGGAATTTTGAACCAAATTTTTACGTGCGAGTAAAATAGATTTTATTTCACAATCGAAAATGCTCAGCAAATTGGTTAGATCCTGGTTCGACACCAAAGCAATGCCCAAAAACACCCCCTAAAAAGGTGATGGTCACTGTTTGATGGTATAGTACGGGTGTGATTCACCACAGATTTTTACAAAACGGCATGTGCATTACTACAGATGTACTGTGAATTACTGGAGACAATAATGGAGAGGCTTGCATATCGCAACCGATTTGGTCAAACGGTCGTCCCCACTGCTCTATCACGACAACGCGCGACCCCATACTGCACAACAGATAATCTACAAACTGAAAAGCAAGGGTTGGAAGCTCTCCCTTACCTACACCACACCTGATATAGTCACCAGACTTAGCACCTACTGACTATGGCTTTTTCCAAAATTTAGACAATTTTTTAATGGGTAAAAAATCCAATTCCTGAGAGGCAGTACAAAATACCTTTGAAGAGTTTGTTGCCTCCCGTCCAGTTCATTTTTACAAGAAGGGTAAACTGCCAATGTGTTGGGAAAGATGCGTCTATTGCATAGGTGATTACTTTGAATAACAGAAATAAAAAAGTTTGAAAAAATAATTAGGGTTATTTATTTTATACAAAATGACAATTTGATAGGTAAAGACCAATTATTACATTTTATATTTATGAAAATCGGTCAAAAGTTTTTTAAATCAAAATTATTTATTTTTTTACTACGAACGTTTACTTCACTAACCAAGTAAAACCAATACAAAAGTAAAAAAAAATATATTTCTATTTATCATGGTATCTAAAATTAACTCTAATTATTTTTAAACTAGTTTTGCCTGATTTATAAAAACATCATATAACCAAAAATTTATAATATGAGGTCAAGACGAAAAAATAATAAAATGTAACTTGCGTTAATAGTGGAACATAAAATGTCCCAAACCGATCAATGTAATTTCATGAATTTTTATCATACAATCTGAAAAGTACTCAATTCTAAACCCAATTTTATTTTTAGCAAAATACGTATACGGTTGACTTAATTTAGTAGTGCGAGAAACATTGAATCAGGGTGAGGGGGTTCCCTCGTCCTATGGCATTCAGTGATGACACGGGGACCTGATGAATATTTTACGATGTTAGTGAAAAGGGCGCCTCAGCTGAATATCGAAGCCCAATCGAAAAATATTTATTAATATTTTTATCGCTCACCGAAAACGTCTCCAGTCGTTGCAATTTCAAAATTATTACATTCAAATTTATTTTCTTTTGATTTTTATAAAATGGTGAGTTAAGATAATTATGATTTGCATACATTTTTATGCCTTAAACTGTTAGGCAATTCTACGGGGTAACGGCTATATATCATCATCAAAATAAATAAAATTTTATGCGAAAACAACAAATATTCAAATTTAAATTTATTGCTGAAACATTGTCCCTTTATAAAATACGTAACATTCTTAAAGTAACACAAAAAAATTAAAACTTTTTTTGTTTCTATATTTCGTAATATTTTTTTAAGAAAATGATGCAAACTGGAAAGTGCCTAAACGTGAAACAAACCGCTTTTTTATTACAAGGGATCTGTTTTGAATGTTCCTAAGAGGTATTGGAAGGGAAATACAAAATACATATAAAGAGTTATGCGAAGAAATGGACTGCTAACCATA
>JAOCPS010373227.1:0-12404 GCA_025505425.1 Graphium colonna | reverse complement strand
TTAGACCAACAAACTGCTTGTTTGCCAGATTTTGTCTATGGACTGCTCAGTATCGTTTTTTGTATTGCGCGTGTTCGTCATAATTCATAAGTAATTTCTATGGGTCATACACTCACGAAATTTGCGAAGGCTTTTATCACCTTAGAAGGGAGCTTACACGACATATTAAATAATTGTTTTGATTTGGAACTTAAGCCCGTAGACGGTTTTTTACCAATAAAATTATGGGACCACCTCGGGACCATACACTGCCACTAAACCATTAAATTTTCTGATATCTGTCTTTCTTTAGGTGCTTCTCCACTAATGGAGGTTGGCCGTCAGCTCAGCGAACTTTTTCCGGTCTTGTGCCAATCGAAATAGGTCTTCTACGCTTGTAACATTCATTGTGATAATATTGTTAAGCGTTATTTTTGCTATTACATCTTAAATAGTAAAACAATATTTAATTTATTTGTTATATACCCACTCAAATCGAAATATTTAAATAGGGCTCACTTTATTTGAATATAAATATAAATATAATAGTAAATAAACAGTACACGACCGGAACGGATTACAAATCAACTACAGACAAATAAATTTCAACATTATGTCTGAAATAGGAAACTAGAAAGAAGCACGAAGTATTTCAGAAGAAAACTATACCTACATGTCTAGAAATATTTGCAAAATCCACTCATCGCGAGCGACGCTGCAGACAAAAGCTAGTATATGAGTCTATAATACATCGAATGTGGATATTGATGGTAAAAATACACCTGAAATATGCCAACGATGTTAAAATCGGTTTTACACGAAATAAACCGCCGCGCCCCTGTCGCGTTCGACTAATTAAGACCGAAATCTCAAACAACGCTCCGTCAAGTCTCAAAGATCTGCGGCGACGCTATTACGTAAATAGAAAGAAAAAGAAGAAGATTAACGTTAAAAAGACGTAAAAAATATCGCATCCACTCCGAGTTAATGATACGGTATGGCGCGAACGGCGAAACAAAGCATCGGCTGCGTTTACACCGAATTGTAATGTGACGCGAACAACGAAATGTCATTTAACCTTATATCTCATATTTGTTAAATATATGTTATGTTCAAATTTGTTACGAATACGCATCAATTACTGAACATCTAATATATTTAGTGACGATTTTATAAACTCAATATTGTTAGAAGATATACGCTATATTTTGAAGCAATATTTAAACTGTGTTCTTTTATGAATGTTTTATGTTCAATAAAAGTTTTAGTAAAGGAACCTCCCCATATTCTCACACATATCCGGGAAATGTTACTAATGAAATCATAGGATTTAACATCAAGTCAAAATTAAATACATACCTAATCGGACTTGCTTTAACTCTCCAAAACACATTTGTCTCAAACTATTGTTTTTATTAGTGAACAACTAATCATGTTTCAAAATATCATCTGCTGAGCTTCTGTGCAGTCTCCTCGCGAAATTAAATACTATTTTCAAATTCTATAATTTCATTAAAACGAAAAGCGCGCAAATAATTTATTTATATTTCAACGTAAGCGGTGTGAGCGACGGCCATCGACTTCAAGGTTCGAGGCTTGAGACGCTACTAGGAGATGTCTCAGACTTTTTCTGCTATTTTTGATCCGTTTTCCGGATTCCTCTTTTGCCGCGTCTCGGCTTCCTCGAGTGCCGAAAGACCAGGGAACGATGTTTTCGTCTTTTTATCCGTTTTTCTATAACGCTTTTCCCCGATTTTAACAATTCGTAAGCAATATTCCAGATTGCAAACGCTATGACTCGTCGCTCGAGTGTTTAGAAATAGACGTGAAAAAATTAACAGACGTCGTGTGGAAAGGGTGGGAACAAGTTTTATGTTGTATTTTTATCCTTTTTATTCTAACGCTAGGTTTTGCTCGCGTCAGTGTACTTTGTCAATGTTTTTGATAGTTTAGATTATTTCGGAATAATTTCAAAGGACAGAGCCCATTTTTATATGGCAAAACAAAGTTGCATCAAGTTCAAAAATGTTTGTTGGAGACTAGACTTATTATATTAACTATTACAGAAGTTATTTTCGTAAAAAAAACCCCGGGTTTCAGAGATATTTGATTAATTCGAAAAATCATAGAAAATAGCTTCTACTCGTATTGCATTCTACATAACTATGACAGATTACGCAAACGTCATGTAGGTAAAGCAAACTGCATACTTTTATACTTTAAATTAAATTCCCTGGTTAAACATCGAATGCATGAAGCGTGATGTCCTAAGAAATTATGAAAATCATTACTATATAATTTTTATCTTGATGCATGAGAATTTTTGGCACCACTTTTGGGCATTGTCCTTTTTGGTTTTTATGTATTCTGGATAAAATGTGTTCTTTTATTTTTATTCGTAGCCCGATTTACAATGTTGTATGTAGTAATGTAATATGTTTTTCTGATAGTAATGTAACCGTTCTCCTTTTCCTATTTTTTATGATCTCAATAACGTAGAAACTTTTTATATACAAACTAATGCTTATCATTTTGTATATAAAAAAGTTTCTAAAGTATGTACATAATTCTAAGGTATCAGTGTAACACAATGGTTAATTGTAATAATAATTTCGTGCGTTTAAAATATTTAAATAAATTAGTGATATCGTTGCACTAAAAATTGGTTAAGATGATACAATTATATACGCTTCAAGTGAAATAGTAGAAAAAGACTTTTCTGAGGAAACCGCTTTCTCTGATGATAAAAAAAGACTTATTTTGGCCACTTAAACAACGTTAAAATCCATTAAAGATTATTAACAATGTTTTTTTATTTAATTCAATATTTTATCCGACAACAAATGACTAACGCCATGCTGTCTGTAATATTAAAAACTATTTTTCTATTGTTAATAAAATTCTAAAATCCCATATTTGGTTATTCTGTTGTGGTAACGTACGTTCAGGCGAACTTATTGGCTCTTTATTAATAATAAAACTCACTACAGTAGACGACTTAGGATTAAAAGTAAACATCCGAAATGGCCGAAACGGTTTTTTTTTTTAAAAAATTGCAAGCGATTAGACGCTTCCGTTCACGAACGCCTATCAGTCATAGCCATTGGGTACCCTTAACATTTGAGGAGTTGCTAGAGTGTTGGCAGCTTTTAGGTGTGACATTTTTATTGAAAATTAGATGCAAGCGGATGGGGAAATATTTAGGATTGAGAAATATTTAGGATTGGGAAGGTATAGGGATGTAAGAGAAGAAGAGATGATCATTCAAAAGGTATACGAGCCAGGGCCAAATTAAATTACATTAGGTTTTTATGTCAGGCGGTAAGTTCCCCGTGTATCCAGATAAGCACATCTACTGCTATATGTAAGGTATTGAGCTACAACACCCTTTTCGACTCTAATTAAAAAAAATCACTGCCCTTAGATGTAAGATCTCCATCCTTAATCCGAAACTCATCCTATCCAATATACCTATTTCATCCAATTTCCCAGGTTGACAACGCACTCGCGACTCTCCGGATTTTGCGTATGTCTATGGGCGACGGGAACGTTTACCATCGTCATTGTCTTTTTTCTATTAAAGAAAAAAATCTGCGGCTTGTATTTTTTCTATTTGGTAGAGCATAACATCTTTTGCTGCATTTCTACGGCCGCGCTCGTCCGGGGAAGTATCACCGCCCTTTATAAAGTCGGCATAAAATAAAGTATGCATAAATTTTGGGGATGCCGGACAGCCACGTCTACCCTTTTCTTTTCCCACTCCTATCCTCTCCAAATCCTTAACCCCGACCTCATTCTATCCAATAAACCTATTCTACCCAATTTTCCAGGCTGACAATGCACCCGCGTCTCTACAGACCATCACGTGAACCGTCTGCTCGTATGTCTTCCTTTCCATAAAAAAAAATACTAAGCTTCGAAATCTTTTTCGACTCCTTTAAAAAACACTGCCTTGATGTAAGCTCTGTGGCTTATGTTGCAAGTCCGATGCACAAACATAAATTCGACATACACAAACACACAGATTCGAAACAATTACCTGTGGGCCATACAAATAATTATTCCGAGTGGAATCGAACCCACAACCCGCGACTACGAAGCCAACGGCTTAGCGTAGTTGCTAAGCCGTTACCAACCGGTCATAAAAATCCTTAGTCAGCGTACTTGGGGTTTGAATCCATAACCCCGCAAAACAAAATTAATGATATTACAAATATCCGTGCACAAACACAAAGATCGCGCTTCAAAACAGAAACCTTTTCAAATTTTACGATTTCAAAACCAAAAAAAAATGTCGGAGACATTCCGCGAATACGAAATACGCGATCTCCATTACACTCGAGTCAAAAGGACACGGCTCCTTGTTTTACCTTTTTACCTTACCCGGATATCTTTTCCCCCCGGTTATCCTTTTTACCTTTTGCGTAGCGTCTCGGATGATTGCTCTGTCGCGCACAAGTGGCGAGGCTACAATAGGGGCGGGATTTTCTTTTTAATCCCTTATCTTGGACCCTGTGGGGTTGCTTAGGGAATTTAAATGAGTCAGGGCACCTGAATCCAGATGCCCTAAAGGGGATGACTCATGGATGTAACGACGTACATTACGTACTTGGGTGGTTTTAATTATAGTGAGTCATGTCCCTAATTAAGGTGTGTTTTTAACAAGTCAACAATGTCAACTTCTATATTGTCTATTTGAATTTAGTCGTAAACAACAAATGTTTAACCAGTTTAAGATAGTGAATTTATTGTATCATATTGTTGGAATACGAAATTTTGTAAAGAGAAAAACGCACGAGTAAAGATTTATAATTTTATATCTTAAAGGATAATCCTTTTCACATCTTATTTTAATTGTGTTATACGAAAACTTTTCATTCAAATTGTACGTATATAAAATAGGACATATATTAAATAATAAAAATCACTATTAATATATGTCCCGAAAATTCATATAACACTTTGTTTTTTTCTTAAATTTTAATTATATGCCTGTATTCAACTTGTAATTTTTTTGAAATGAATACAAAATCCAATAAAAAATACATCAGCTCAAAGATTGACTTTCCGTCATTTAGTAACATGCTAAGTTTCTATAACATAAAATTTTAAAAAAATGTCAGGATAAATCACCAATTCAAATGTTGTTTTATGGATGAAATTTTCTTACAGTCCCAATATGAAAATATGACATCCTTAGACGTACGGTTTCAGTCCTTCCATGTTTCCATAACAACAGTAAAGATTTTTTCGCACATGATAATGCGGTCAACAGCTTGTAGACAAATATTATAAAGCATTGGGTATATCATCGAAAATGTGGCAGGAAGCAAGGAAATACCAATACCACTTCCTTTTAGGTAATAAAAATGCCTTAAACCCATTTTATGGATGATGGTAGTCAACTGCAGACCACCACTCATAGAGACATTATTAAGAGTTTGGTAAGCCTTTGAAGCATTAGGTCCCTGGGGTAATTTGATTCTCGGTACTAACTTTATAGATTTAAATCACTAATAAAGCTAAATGTTTTCATAACTAAAACCACGATGGTTTTAAAAAAGAAAATGATTTTCGCAGAGGTAGAGCATAACAACTTTTCACAGCTTTTGCTACACTTCTACGGCTGTGCTCACCCAGGGAAGTACCACCGCCCTTTATAAAGTCGGCATAAAATAAAGTATGCATGACTTTTGGGAATGCCGGATGGCCATGTCTACCCCTTTCTTTTTCTATTCCTATCCTCTCCAAATCCTTAATCCTGACCCTATCCTATCCAATAACCTATAATATCCTATCTCCAATGTTGGCAATGCACTCACAACTCTCCCCGGATGTTGTGTTTGTCTATGGGCGAGGGGATCGCTTACCATCAGGTGATCGTCGTCTGCTCGCTTGTCTTCCTTTCCATAAAAAAAGAGCTATTTTAAGCCAAATGCAGAAAACCCAATTTTATTTTGAACAGAGCTCACCAAGTAAACAGGTGACCTTAATTTAAGTAGAGTCTTCGACCCTGGTCATCAACATACAAGGAGTTGCGTGTGCGTTACCAATAATTAATCAAAAATATGATACATGTGTACATGTGCATGTGGGAGGTAGGACACACTGAAGATTTAAAATGAAAAGGTGATACGGCTGATCGATCTATTAGGTAAAACAAGTTTTGAACATATAAGAGAAAATAAAAACGATTCAGTTTTATTTTATTATAACTCAACAAGTCTTCTAAAACAAGGTTATTTCTAAAGAAAAGTACAAAAAAACCGACTTTAAAACGCAAAACGCCCCAGAAGGGGACTTTCGTGACAGATTTTTATTATTACCGTTACCGTTATATTGACTTTAAAATCAAACTACTAAACCGTTTTTCCGAAACTGTATCCTACCAAACAAAAAAGAATTTTTAAAACCGAATTATAATTAACAGATCTATGCTCGAACATATATAAAAAACCTCCTCCTTTTTGAGGTCGATTCAAAACGTTATTGTTATATTTTAAAAATAAACATTATTTTGCTTTTTGTTATTGTTCTTCTTCCTTCTAGCCTTATTCCCAAATTCTTTGGAGTTGGCCTCTAATCCAACCGAATATTACCTGAATATCAGTTTTTGCACAGAGCGACTGGCATCCGACCTCCGCAACCCAAAGGGATAAACTGTGTTCGACGGATGGATTAGTTGTCAGGTTATTTGAAGGCACTGACATCCATTAACGACTGTCAAAGGTGTTCTTGACAACCGGGACCGACTTTTTACATGCCCATCCGACGCATGGATCATCTTACTTTTATATGATAAGCCCGAATTGCCTCTAATCCAACCAAGAAACAGCACCACAAAGTTGTTGTTCACCCGCGGGATTCGAACCAACGACCTCCGGTTTGTAAAGCAAGCGCCTACACCACAAAGCCACGGAGGCGGTGGTAAACAATTGTATGTATAAACGTGAAAATCAGATTTTTATCACAATAAAATCAGTGATCGCGTGTTAAAGGAACACCAAACAGAGTGTTTACAAATACACTAGGTGTTAGACGCGTGTACAAGAGCGAGGCATGCACATAGAGTTTGCCCATTTTCAGTGTTGTCAGCAGTCGATCCCCGCTTGTTCGTCGGGCGACACGCGTCCGTAGTACTGCGCACCTACGTGCTACGAAGTTATACGTAGCGAATTCTCTAACACGACCTATTTCCTCACGAGAAAAAGCAATTAAAATGTTTTGAAAGACGTGAAATTATGTGTATAATAAAATACGATACGACAGGTACGGAGAACTGTCGTTAAGTGATTTGTTAATGTTTTCAAAATAAGGAATTAAGGAACTGTTATTTTGGCAAGTATTATTTTTTAATCTTACTGAACTTCATATGGAATAATATATAATTAAAAAAAAATTAGTACTGATTAAAATTTCGAACTAATTATTTTTTCGCAACAAAAACAAATAAATATACAGGGACATTGTTATATCCAAGTTTTTAAAACCTCTTATTTCACGAATGCTTCATGTGTTATGTATTTATTTGTTCTACTTTGGTTCTGGTATATAAGATATATACATCTTTACTGAGAAATTCTAATTACTATTCCAATAACATAAATTCGATTTTTCATAGACTTTTCAAGACGACATGGCAGGCAAATAATGCAAAGGTTTTGTATTAAATCCCGAAAGGGTTTATTTCTTATAGTAGAGCAATTTCTTTTCAGTATTTGGCATCTTTAATAATAAACAATATTTAAAAATATATTTATTGAACAAGATTTAAGGGTGTAATTAAATTTAATAAATACAAAATTAAATAAAATGCTCACTAAAGGAAATTTTAGATATTTTTACCATTTCTATCTAGGCAAGATATAAATATAAAACAATAAAATTGTTTTTTTATAAAATTTACGGCTGCTTTATCTTGAATTTTGCTACTTACTTAACACTTTTAACCTTGCTTTAAAATTTAAACAGTTCAATCTAGCTATATATATATTTTTTCTTGTTTTAAACATGGCGTGGGAATAGTTTAGATCTCTTTTAGAATTTTTCCTTTGCTAAGTTTAATATTGCACAGTTATTTTCAGAATTAGTATGTGTCAGATTTTATCGTGCACAGATTAGCTGAATAAACAACACACATTATCATATGCAAACAGTACAGTCTAAACATCTGCCACTCTCAAAAATGGAATATACGATTTTTTATTAAATATACGGATTACAAATAGCTATCAAAGTTGAAAAAGAAGGTAGTATGAAATAATTATTTTTATTTGCTTTTTTTAAGTCACCCTACCCGTGACTATAAACGTTGTAAAGGATTCGAAACTTCGCGTAATAAAATCTAAAAACAAACCGCGATAAAATCCAAAAAAAATTGAAGTAGTTTAATTTCAAACATCGAATATTCATGTACGTCTAAGAAATGTTACATGTCACAAGTTTTATTTTTTTATATATATAAAAAATGTATTTTGAATTCGCTTTATAAATGACGGAGTTCTGCTGAATCGACGTACAAAAAATCAAGCGAATGGAACCGCTTCTGTTTTTGAAGATCGTTGAATTTTGAAATAATTTAAATTGATGGATGATGTTCTTGTAACGAACTTGTAAAACGCGATGCACACGCAACTTTCTGGATGTTGTTTGTCTATAGGCGACAAGATAGAGTTACATCAAGAAATTCACTTGCCAAAAGAAATTAACAATTGTCGGCACCTAATCGTGGAAGGTTTTTCAAATGTCGGTTTGCAATGTCATAAAGAAAATGTTGTTAGTGAAAATTAACAATATTTATTAAAATATTGGCAATCAATTGACAATCTCATAACGCTGTTGTAGCCGCAAATATCCGGTAAATGCCTGTGGCAAATTGTTGTCTTGCTGAGTTTGTCTTATTGTATTTTCATGACTTTATATAAACTTCAATTACTCAGGTGACTATATATACATACTTACAATAAAATATAATACCTATTTTGATATGGCAAGAAGTTGCATCAAGTTCAAAATTCTTTTTTGAGACTAGAATTAATTACATTAACTCCTAAAAAGTTTTTTTCGTAAAGAAAACTTGGGTTTCATAGATATTTCATAAAATCGAAAAATCTATTCTTCAAAAATAGTTTTTATTGAATTTTACATCTCTTTGATAGTAGATTGCGTAAACATCATGTAGGTAAAGCAAAATTCATACTTGTATAATTGAAATTAAATTCCCTATTTAAAATCCAAGGAGCGCAATGCCGTAAGAGTTATGGAAATAATTACTATATAATTTTGATCTTGATGCATAAGGCTTTTTGGTATCGATTTTGGGCATTGTCCTTTAATTCTTATAATTATATTTAATGCTTATTTTACAAATAAAACAAATAAAAGTACATTGGTAACAATAATGCGAAAACAATATATTGACGTCTTAAGGTACTAACAGAGCTGTTCGAAGTGATATTTTTTTAACCCTAAGCTAAAATTATACATAATTTTTCAAATCGTTTCTCAATAAGTATACTGACATAAGTAGCTCTCGAGTACGTACGGTTAGTATAAACCTAAAAAGTATTGTTTTGAGCAGATAATATTAAATGCCTCAAAATACAAATATTTAACCACAAAGCTTTTATAATTAAAATTTTATTTACTCTAATAGATTGGAAAGTTATTTAAATTAGAATAGATTGATTATTCTAAAATGTTCTCTCTAAAATGTTTGAATAAGATATTGTGGGCATATTTGATTAAATTTGTATCTACTTACTAAGTGGGCTAAGTGACGTACAATTTGATGTATACCGTAATATGTGATATAGGTGAGGCAGTGTTTTTAAAAGATCATGAGAATTTATTTGATCTCCTGTCTATTGTGGGTATGAGAAGTTCGCCGTGAACTTTGATTTCGCAATTAGTTTTCTGTAGACATTAATTTTATTCACTAAAATATCTTACAAACTGCTTAACATATTTTGATGAAAAATAAAAATTGTAATAATATTTTTGTTATATTTTTTTTTCTTAATACATTTAAAATTCCATTTAAATCCGAGCACTGGTTCGAGAGTTGTCGCGATGGTGATTGGAGATTCACTTTCAATACTTTAAGGCGTTAAGTCTGGTGATCATATATGAAGATTAAAAATAAATATACATATACCACTGAGTGGACATAATCTATAGTTAAAAAAATATTACGTAATTCATGCTCATTATCAATTATAATAATGTTTGCCATTCTCAAATGTATTTTTTTTAATTAAACAGTCTAATTATTAACACAGAGAAGATTACTGCGTATAAATGAATGATAAAGATCTATATGACTTGGCTAGTTTAAACATACAAATTGTCTTATATTCGGCTTATTAGCCTTACCCTATCATACACTCAAGTTACTGTATTTGTATTGTAAGGTCAACATTTCTTACTCTTCTCAAATTTTGGTTAGCTAACAAGTTTATTTCCTGAGTTAATTACAAAAATCGACTTCAAACGCCTTAAAAATGTACTTTCGAAAAATATCTTCTCCGTTATTTCGATTTCAAAAACAAATAACTGATCCGATTTTTATAAAAAAGTTATTTTGAAATTATATCCTATCAGATAAAAAATGAAAATTTAAAATCAGTTTATTAGTGGTGGAGATTTAGCGAACATTCCTACTTTTAACTATTTTTATTTATAAAGCAAACTCGAAAGCCGATCTTTCTGAAAATTTTATTGGACCATTAAGAAAGAATATTACTCTATCAGATAAAATAACAGTGATATGCGTGAACATATATAAAACAATATAAACATTCGAATTGAGAACCTTCCTCCTTTTTGATGTCGGTTAATTAAATACACTGTTGATTTAGTAAAACAAATTATTCGACTATCGTTTAAATGCATAAGAAATAAATGGAAATGTTGTTTACATGAACGCATTAATGAACACTGACATGATACATTTGCAAACCGAACCTAATAATTGGATGGAAAAATGATTTAGAAAATTTTATTTCAACTCATTCTAAATAGAAAATCGTGAGACCGCGAAGTGAAGGATTTAAAAGGAATTGTGAACGGTTGAGTCATGCGTAATATGTTTTTTGTTTATTCACTAATAAACCAAGCAAAAGTACAGAAACTGAGAAATATAAGTAAGATAATACCGTGATCGTATTAATAACTGCGGAGGTACCATCACCACCCAGAAAGCAGGCGTAAAGAAATAGACTGACGAATACTCTTTACTTCCTTTCATCGGTTCACTACCCACAATATCAACTTTTTGAATTTTACAATTACCTTTTGTTTTGGCAAATAAAGTAATTAGGTACGTATAAGATTAAGAAAAAAGTATATCAGCTTAAAATAAACGATTTATTTTAATTTATAGTTTTATTTTAAATATATTTCTCATTACTTTTAACAAACAATGATTTGTCGTTATGTTTTACTCAAAACGTCTTACAAATACCAATTTTGTATTATGTGGGAAATGAATTCCAGAAAATTTTTATCCTGCGAAATAAAGTATTTTCGCGTACTTTATTGTTTTCGCAAAGTATATAGTACAAGTACCATAAATAACGTACAATATTTTATATTAAATAATAAGTGCCAACCCTATTTACAATTTACAAGGTGACGTTACCTTTGTCTATAGACAACGCTTTGTAGTATCAGATGTCTATCTGTTCGCTATTAGTCAACTGCAAGTCAAATATTACACACAATTGGTATTTTATTAAGTTTCATTTAAGATAAATTACTTTAAATATAAATTAATCTAGTAAAGGTTAGTTTTAATAGAGTTAATTTTTCCTTTTCATCTTTGTTCCTATACTTTATGATTAATATATATTAATATTTTTGCTTTTATACTGTTTAAAATATGTTCCTTAATAAAAAAAATCCCTGATTTCGGCAAATTAAACTTTCCTCGGCTACGAACGCTTTCATTTTGTTTTTTTTTATTATACCGTTTACGACATAAAAACCAAATATCCTTTAAGGCGGATATGAAGCAGATTGATGGTTAATTTTATGCCGGAGACATTAAACATTATTCAATTGAATGGGATAAATCAAGTGATACTTAGAGCATGTAGCCGAAGCATTATCCGTCCATATATTAGTCTTATTTATTGATTCATAATGCCTAAAGTGTCAACAGCAAAACATATACAGTTAAATAAGGAACAAGAATCCGCAAGTATTATGATGATTAAAATAACTTAATCGAAGATACAAATGATGATAAGTCATAACAATATAAATAATGTAGAAAAAACTTTTTTTTTTTATGGAAAGGAAGACAAACGAGCAGACTATTCACCTGATGGTAAGTGACCCGTCGCTCATGGACACACGCAATATCCGGAGAGTTGCGAGTGCGTTGTCAACCTGGGAAATTGGATACAATTGGTTTATTGGAT